>VIAB01000729.1:116517-128862 GCA_009801035.1 Oophaga pumilio
CTTCCTTCAACCTTAATAACTATGTTACTATGTTACTATTTGCTTTATATGTATTTGGGAGAACTTAACCCTATATCTGTGGGCGGTATCCATATTAGGGTCCACTTGGAGCCTGTCCTTGTCAGGACAGGAGCAATACAGGGGCACGTCAGGGAATTATCCCATATCATCTATCCCCCCCTATCTTTCTCCTCTGGCTGGACCCTGTTCCTTGCAAGCTACAGTTGAATCATTGAACGTCCATTTCTAAGTGGTGAGATCAAACCATTTTTTAACTGAGCACTGGTTTGCACGAGCTCTTTATTTATGTATTTTTTTGTGTGTTCTATCTTTTAGTTTTTATAATGACATATTAAAAGTTATGTTTTATCTAACTGCTTTTGGGAAACTCTCCAAGATGTATACTAGTTTAATCCCTGAGGATTCTTATGCAAAGTGATGAGTATTTCACACTCTAGCTGATCTTTATATGTATTGGAACAGCACTAAAGAATAGCGAATAAAAAACAAATTTGACATAATTTCACACAAAACCCCAAAAATGGTTCAGACAAAATTGTTGGCACTATCAACTTAATATTTGGTTGTACACCCTTTGGAATAAATAGATGTAATCAATCACTTACTATAACTATCAACAAGCAACTTACAATTCTCAAATGGAATTTTGGACCACCCTTCTTTTGCAAACTGCTCCAGGTCTCTCATATTTGAAGGGTTCCTTCTCGCAAGAGCAATTTCAAGATCTCTCCACATGTGTTCAATGAGGTTTAGATCCGGACACAATGCTGGCCACTTTAGAACTATACAAGGCTTTGCTTCCATCCATTTCTGAGTGCTTCTTGAAGTATGCTTGGGGTCATTGTCCTGCTGGAAGAATCATGACCTAGTACAGAAACACAGATTTCTGATACTGTATGCTACACTCAAAACCCATTGGTAATCTTCAGTTTTCATGATGCCTTGCACACAGTCAAGCCACCCAGTGCCACAGGCAGCAAAACAACCCTAAATCATCTTTGAACTTTCACCATATTTGACTGTAGATAGTGTTCTTTTATTTAAAAATCCACATGGTAGGCCCTGTTCCTTTGTCACAATTGAGAAGCCAAAAGAGCTGTTTGAGGACTTAAGAACTGCTATTATTAGCAAACACAAGACTTCCAAAGGGTTTAAGACCATCTCCAAAGACCTTAATATCCCAGTTTCAACTGTGTGCAATATTATTAAGAAGTTTTGCCAAGCACGGAACCGTCAAGAACCTCCCTGGACATGGGGAAAAGAGGAAAATTGATAAGAGATGTCTTTGAAGGTTGGTGTGAATGGTGGAATAAACACCACGTCAAATATCCAAAGACCTGAAGAACAACCTGGAACAGTCTGGGGTCATGGTTTCAACACAATCAGCAATAGTGTATTTGTCTGATTCACTATTAATTTACCCTCAGGATTAAGACAGGAGTATAGCTAGGAGAGTCTCCCTTAATGTAAAATGTAACTTTTACTAGAATAATTGAAATCATGGACAAGAACTAACACAAAACCACATATATAAAATGGTCGTGCAAAAAGTGCTCAAATATAATAATTGGTTTGATCTCACAAATGTAGAAGATGTTTATCCATAGCAGTTTTACTAGAATTTTAATCATCTTGGTGAATTCTCACTGCTGTGATATATTGGATTGCAAGGATGAGCATTGAGTACAGGTTTAAAAAGGGTCTGTTTCAGGCCCCCATCACACACACACACAGATGCACCCTGCGATTGCAATGCTGCAACGTCACAAATGTGAGGCTCCAGCATCGCAAGGGTTGCTGTCACACTGCACGTTCTTCATTGCTGGGAGAGCAATGGGGCCCTTACTGTAGTGTATAAGCTCTTTTTGCTGTGAAACTGGTTATAGATTTTTTTCTCTTTTATTGTTATTTATTTATATAGTTTTTTTTTCATTTCATAGTGTTGACTCTACCCCATGCAAGTTCGAACTGTGCATAATTTCCAAATTTGGATAAAAATGTTTCGAAAACGTCTATTGACTGACTCTGAATTGGAAGAGCTTTTCAACGCTTCTGATTCAGAATATGATATCCTACAGGAAAATGTGTCCGAAGAGGAGGACTACATGAGTGACGGGGAAATCAATGCTCAAAAATTCTGATTCTGAAGTGGAATATGAAGAGGAACATGATACTCAGACAACTAGTCGGATGCAAGATATTCCATTCTAAAAACAAGGATGTAATTTGGAACTTGCAGCCTATTTATGTTGGTAGATTGTCCTCTGAAAATATCATAAAAGCTACTCCTGGTCCTAAGAGCTACACTATATCAAAAATATCTGATATAGAATCAGCATTCACATTGTTGCTAAATATGACTATCCTAAATATTATAATACAAATGACAAACATTGAGGGACAACGAGTTTATGGTGATAAATGGAACAAATTAGATGTGACAGCTCTAAATGCTTATATTGGTTTACTTCATTTAGCAGGAGTATGCAAATCTTATGGTGAATCAACTAAAAGTTTGTGGAATTCCAAAACCGGTTGCCACATATTTAAAGCTACAACGTCTCTTGAAAGGTTTCATGAGATTTCTAGAGTACTGAGGTTTGATAATAACACAGATCGAAATGAAAGAAGAGCTAAAGGTAAACTAGCCTCTATTAGAAATGTTGGAATAAATGGGTTGAGGTTCTACCAAAATTATGTAATATTGGTGAAGCTTTAACTGTCAATGAACAACTGGTGGCATTCCGAGGTAGGTGCCCATTCAGACAATACATACCGACTAAACAAAAAGAAAGAACAGCGCTCCATCCAGGTGAGTGTAGTAGAAAAAGCTTTATTTCAGGCCATCACAAAAAAACACAACGTTTCGACCTAAAAGGTCTTTATCAAATACATACCGACTAAGCCAGCAAAGTACGGCATCGAGATATGGACACTCTGTGACAGGAAAAGTTCATACGTTGTAAATGCTCAAGTGCATACAGGAAGAAACCCTGGAGAAAGAGCTGAAAAAAATCAGGGTGTACGAGTTGTTCTAGATTTGACTCGTGGCCAAAAAAGGACAAAATGTCACATGTGACAACTTTTTCACATCCTATCAACTGGGCTAGATGTTGCGAAAAAGACAAATTACCATGCTGGGTACTATAAGGAAAAACAAGCCAGAATTGCTACAAGGTTATCGTTAGTAAAAGAGATGTGTATAGTTCTACTTTTTACTCTACTGGAGATACAACAGTTGCGTCTTACGTTCGCAAAAAAATAAACATGTAATTCTAATGAGCACAATGCACCATGACAATGCAATAAGTAATTGAGAACACAGAAAGCAGGACAAGATATTAGATTATAATGCCACAAAAGGGCGGGCAGTTGATACATTAGATCAAACAATATCAACATACACATGCAAACGCAAAACGAATCGTTGGCCAATGATAGTATTTTACAACATTCTGGAAATTTCGGCATACAACGCATTTGTTTTATGGAGAGAAATCGAAACCAATTGGAATGGAAATAAGCTGCATAAAAGAATAATTTTTATTGAATAAATTAGGAAAAACCCTAGTTAGGCCGTATATCGAAGCCTGAAAAGTAAACCCCAGAAGTGAAGGAGCATCAGGCATTGTGAAGAGTGTCCAGCAGCATGCTCAAGAAAGTGACTCTACGGCCTCCACCGGCACAGCTACCAGACAAAAAAGGAAGAGATGTAGCTTCTGTCCATTTTCTTGTGACAATAAAACAAATCTTATATGTGCTGGGTGTGCAAAATATCTAAGTAAAGGACATGTGTTTTATGATTGTGTTCAATGTAAAAAGCATGAACCTGTTCAACCTTTTTAGAGATAAAAAAGAAAAACTGAAGTTTTAATTATTTTTTATTTGTTGTTTTATAAAATATGTTAACACAAAGTTATATTTAGTTAGATTAAATGTTAAAGTAATAGAAATCTAAAGCATGTTTGTTATTTGTGTGCAGAATGCTATAAAGCGAACATAATTGCAAACAGCCCGTGTAACCTTTTTCTTGAAAAAATAAATAAAAATTAAGTTTTAATTTTATTTTTCATTTATTTATGATCAACAATGTTCACATACAGTTTAATAATGAAATAGGTATTGAAATAAAACACAGTAGCTAAAATCAACATTTTAATAGGTCGGGTCATATTGACTCGAAACAGTACAAGTGTATAGTCAATACGATCAGAAGAGCAGGGTTAAATGTTTATTTCTCTTAATGTTGAAGATTATGGATTACAGCCAATGAAACCCAAAAGTCATTGTCTCAGTAAAGTAGAATAATTAACAAAAAACACCTGTAAAGGCTTTGTAAGCATTGAAAAAGGTCCCTTAGTCTGTTTCAGTAGGCTCCACAATCATGGGAAGAGTGCTGTCTTGACAGATATCCAGAAGGCAGTCAGTGACACACATCACAATGAGGGTAAGCCACAAAAGGTCATTGCTGAAGAAATAAGCTGTTCACAGAGTGCTGTATCCAAGCATATTAATGGAAAGTTGAGTGGAAGGAAAAAGTGTGATAGAAAAAGGTGAACTCGCAACTGGGATAACAGCAGCCTTGAAAGAATTGTTAAGAAAAGGCCATTCAAAAATTTTGGGGAGATTCACAAAAAGTGAGCTGCTGCTGGAGTCATTGCTTCAAGAGCCACTACCCACAGATGTATCCAGGACATGGGCTTTAAAAGTCGCATTCCTTGTTTTAAGCCACTCATGACCAATATACAGTGCTAGAAGCGGTATACGTGGGTCAAGTAGAAAAAGAACTGGACTGTTGCTCAGTGGTCCAAGGTGTTGTTTTCAGATGAAAGTAAATTATGCATTTCATTTGGAAATCAAGGTCCCACAGTCTGGAAATAGAGTGTAGAGGCACACATTTCAAGCTGCTTGAGGTCTAATGTGAAGTTTCCACAATCTGTGATGGTTTTGGGAGCCATATTATCTGTTGGGGTAGGTCCACTATGTTTTTTGAGTCTCAAAGTCAGCACAGACATCTACCAGGAAATTTTAGAGCACTTCATGATTCCATCAGCTGGTTAGCTTTTTGGAGATGGAAATTTCATTCTCAAGCAGGATCTGGCACCTGTCCACACTGCCAAAAGTACCAATACCTGGTTTAAAAACAACAGTATCACTGTACTTGATTGGCCAGCAAACTCGCCTGACCTTAACCCCATAGAGAATCTATGGGGTATTGTCAAGAGGAATATGAGAGACACCAGACCCAAAAATGCAAACAAGCTTATGGCTGCTATCATAGCAACTTGGGCTTAAATAACACCTCAGCATGATCACCTCCATGCCATGCCGCATTGATGCAGTAATTGATGCAAAAGGAGCCCGACCAAGTATTGAGTGCATTTACTGAACATACATTTCAGTAGGCCAACATTTCGGATTTTAAAATCCTTTTTCAAGCTGGTGTTATAAAGTATTCTAATTTACTGAGATATTGACTTTTGGGTTTTCATTGGCTGTAAGCCATAATCATCAACATTACCAGAAATAAACACTTGAAATGGATCACTCTGTTTGTAATGACTCTGTATAATATATTTTTCACTTTTTGTATTGAAGAACTGAAATAAATTAACTTTTTGATGATATATACATATATTTATATACACAAATACACATTTATGCTAGTAAGAAAAATGCATAAACAGAAATGTTTTAACAATTTATGTTTCATTGAAAAATATTGCATTTAACAAATTTTAATAGAGGAAAACAATTCAAACTTTTATTTCATCAAATGTCAAGCTCTCGATTTGCTTTATATTTGTAAAAATAACATAAAACATAAAAGAATAAGATCCAAGCATTTTTGCTTGCCTTTCTAATGTGTGAATAACTTTTTGCCAATACTGTGACCTCTTTAAGTCAAAGAAATCTTTTTAAACTCTAAAGCATATCTCAATTCCATCATTTCATGATGTTTAATATTTATCCTCTTATCAGCTGACATTCCATCATAAGAAAAGAAGAAAACATAAAAACAAGTGTGCAACTCAATATACAAATACAAAATAAAAGATATTTTAAAAAAAGAAAGTTTGCAGATATTCTTATCTCCCAGACAAAACAGTGTATAAGACAAGAAAAGTTATGAAAAATATGTTATAAGATATGACATACAATAGAAATTCACTACGGTAATATAGCAAATTGTTGAGCTCTGCTTTTAAAAAGAGAACAACGTAGAAAGGGTTGTGAATAGAGATGTTCATTAGGATGAAACAAGAGCATGGAAGCAAATAGATAGATGCATGCTTAAAGGGAACTTGTCACCCCCCCCCCCGGCCGTTTTGAAGTAAAAGAGCCACCTTCAGCAGCACTAATGCAGCAGTCTGTGAAGGTGGCTCTTTTACTTCTGTGCCCCTGCAACGCTGAAATATTTAGTTTTAAAAATTGGTTCCCATACCTTGAATGTGTCTAAGAGGCATGTCCTGCAAAAAAAAACAAAAAAAAAACCAACCTATACTTACCTTTCCGACACAGTCCCTCTTTATAATCGAGTGTCCCACGACGATCTCCCATGGAGAGCTGCCACATTAACAGATGTGAGCACTCTACATCGCGTCCAATGACACACTGACTGGAGATTACCCTCCTGCAGTGTGTCATTGGAGTTAACTTTACGACAGCACTGCTGTGTGAGAAAATTTCCTCGCTGTAGTGCTACTGTAAGTCACAGGTGAACTCCTGTGACCTCCAGTCAGAGTGATACAGCGTGGAGGGTTATCTCCTTCACTGCATCGCCGGAGCCCCTGGAGAACGGTCGCATCATTTGATGTGGCAGCTCTCCACAGGAGATCGATGTGGGACCCTCATTATTAATGGATTATGGCAGAAATAGGGAGTATACAGTTGTGTTCATTATTTTAATATTATTTGCAGAAGACTAAGGCTTCAGGGAATTAGGTGTATGCAGTCAGTATGTACTCAGAATGGTATAGCAAGCCAATTAGCTGAAGCATGTTTTGGAGTGCAAATACATTTCAGCATAAATGCTTTAATGAAATTCATAACAGCAAGAACAAAAACAGTTAAAAAAATAATATTTATTTTTAGGTAGCCCCAGCAAATCATTTTAACAAAAGATGTTACATGTACATTCTCTGTTAATCCATAGACACAATGAAACACCTTTAGTTAATGCAGCACCATACAAACTGTACAATTATTTCATGTGATTGCACTGGTGCATAAGCTGTCCAAATATCATCACTATTCATCTGGGTCTGGAAGTTTGGCAGTGATTCCCAGCCAGATTCCTACTTTAATGTACATTTAACCCCTTTACCGTAAAAGATGGGATTAACAAAAACAAACAATCTGGCCATGATAGACAATTATATATTGAAATCATAAGTATTCCAAAGTCTTAAGAAAATGGTCTAGACTGTTACTTCAAGTCCTTCTAGGTGCACAAAAATGTGTTTAATTAAATTTATTATACAAAAATATCCTCTAAAACAAACTATAGAACTTTTTAATACATATATTATTTTCCTTTTTTTACTATTAAAAAGAACAAAATCGTATTAACACAATGAATACTGTTAGGTATGTTACTGCATGGTAAACAACTGCAAGAAAAAAGAAAAAGAAACAATGCCTGAATTGATTTTTATTGCATACTTCTAAACAATGTCATAATAAAAGCAAATCTATAAAATAAAAGCATTCCAAAATAGTTTTAATGAAAAGTAAGTTGATGAAAAAGTGCTTCATAAAAAAAAAAATTAAGAAGTTATTTCGGTTGAAATGGGCAAGGGAAAAAAAAAAAAAAATGGCCTTGTCCTAATGATCCAAAATAGACAAGGTCTTTATGGGGTAATGAAGCTGTGAACACTATTTTTTCAGCATTATAGTGTCACGGGCAATATTGAGTCCAACTTATTGTAGATAAGTGCAGTATATTATTTTAATTACAATTACCTAAAGAGATAAAGTGAAATGTCTAGTCTCAAACTAGGACAATAGGTTTTGCCTATTTGGTAGTCCATGTAAACATGCGCCTATACGTTGTATGCATACAAACTTATATTTCAGTTCATCTCTTTAGGTTTTTGTTTCAGGTATTTGCACTCTGTGAAAATAAGTGTATGACTTCCTTTTTCTTTCAGCTGGACATTACGTTTATGTAGCTCTCCATGGCGGGATGTCCATTAGTGGCGGCTTGTGTTTTGCCTTATGGCAAAGTTTTAATGCTAGAGGTTAGGACCGTCCCAAATAGGGTCACCTTGATGAGGTGGGATGGCTTTTAAGCTTCTTTGATCAAAATCATGTTAACTAAGCACCCTATGATATTTTACTGCACTATTGCTTTCTATTAATTTACTGCAGGGTGTTTGCTCATATTGTTTTTATCTAAGGTTTTGTTTGTTTCTGAAGGAGTAAGAAGTAGCAAATTCTCCATTCCCATCAAATATACAACAAACATTCACAAACTGATAAATTTGTTTATTTTTTCCCTCAGTCATATCCATTTAACCCCTTCACGCCGCAGTATGTTTTCATCAGCCTAACTAGACCAATTTTTTCATTTCTGCCCAATTTATATGGTAATAACTTTCCAACATCACAATACCCCATATGTGTCTGTACAGTTCTTCTTAGCCACAATGCGAGATTCGGATGTAAACAATGCTATTTGACTCATGAAGAATAAATTGTTGAAGAATAGTTTGAGAACTCCATATATAGAGCCCTTAAGTGCCATAAGAGCAGAATTCCCCTCCAGTGACCCCATTTTGTGATTTTTAAAAATATATTTTCACATTTTTTTTTACCTTTTTTTTACCTTTTTACTTGGCCCTTCTATGGGACTTTAACTTTTGTTTACTCTGATTGCTGGTATAATGCAATGCAATGCATTATACCTTTCAATGCTGCACTGACAGAAGCCTATTAGACAATGCTCCTGGCTCCGTAGCATCACGACCTCGAGTTGCCATTGCAACGATAGTGTCCCCGATGACACCTTCTAATGGCTGCGATCAAAATCTATCACAACATTTAGGAGGTTAAAAGGCCCCGTACTCGTCTTTAATTTGTGGAGATTGCATGGACAACAGCTCCTGTGAATCGCATGACTGCCATGACATACCCACACATCAGAGGTGGGAACTCCAATCCGATCATGATGTATGGGTACATCAAAGATCATGAAGGGGTTAATGTAAAAAGTGCAAAACAAACTGTGTATTTATGCAGTATACAAGAATTTTTTTTCCATTCGGTGAAAAAAGAAGCATTTTGGCTATTTCATATTTTAAGGTAATTACACTAAATATTAACAAATACTGTATATATCTAAACAGACAACACATTGAAGTATAAATATTCAAATGTAAAACAAGCAAAACAATTTCAACAATCTAATAGTAGACCAAGATTGATTGTAATGCCATTCTAAGAATTACTTATATACAAGTTTTTAGATTTCCCTTTTTCTACAATGCAGGAATAGCTATTCAAGTAGCATCTAAAAACATGTTTGTGAACTGTTGCAGCCTTTTGAAACATGATGTAAAAATGACAGTAATAATGTGAGTTAAGAACAATGCATGTTATTTACCTCAGTTTACCTCAGTTTTGTTATTATGCATTTATACATGCAGTAAAACAAAATAAAACAAAAGGTGAATGCAAAAGTACCTAGGGACGATTACTAACCTAAATAGAACCAGGGAGAGCAAACATCTATGCTTGAACAATACATATAGCCATCTTTACCAGTTTATTACATCTCTATTGTTGTTTGTGGTTGATAAACCCAATCATAACTGTACGGAATCACAATGAGAAATCAGTTTCACAAAGCATATTTTTAAAGTTTAATTTATCAATCATCAACTTTGTAACTTTACTATTAATATTAATATATGGTAAGTGTTGCAAAATATTGGAATACCCTTCGGACAAAGTGTTAGATAATGGTAATCTAATGTTATATTTTTTGGATTATTATTATTATTGTCTTTATTATTAATACTAGAATCATTAATAACATTGCTAAGAAAATGATGAATGACAGACTGGCACAGAAATTCTGTCTTCCAAAAATCGGAATAGAAAGCGATCAAAAAATGTCATGTACCGAAAATGGTACCAATAAAAACATCAACTCGTCCTGCAATAAAGAAGATTTTACATGACTCTGTGGGCCAAAACATGGAAAAATTATAGCTCTCAAAATGTGGTGATGCAAAAATTATTTTTTTGCAATAAAAAGCGTCTTTTAGTGTGTGACATCTGCCAAACATAAAACCCGCTATAAATAGTGAATCAAACACTCTTTATCACACCCTTAGTTAGATAAAAATAATAAAATAAAAAAAGTATTTATTTCCATTTTCCCATTAGGGTTAGGATTATGTTAAGGGTTAGGGTTGGGGTTAAAGTTAGGGTTAGGGTCAGGGCTAAAATTAGGATTAGGGTTGGCGCTAAAGTTAGGGTTAGATTTGGAACTAAAGATAGGGTTAGGGTTGTGGGTAAAGTTAGAGTTATGGTTGGGGCTAAAGTTAGGGTTAGGGTTGGGGCTAAAGTTTGCGTTAGGCTTGAGGCTAAATTTAGGGTTAGAGTTAGGGTTGGGTCTACAGTTGGGGTTGGGGTTAGGGGTTGGATTATGGTTACGGTTGGGATTAGGGTTACGGTTGGGATTAGGGTTATGGGTCTGTTAGGGTTAGGTTTGTGGTCAGTTATTGTTAAGGTTGGGATTATGGTTAGGGATGTGTTGGGGTTAGGGTTGGAGTTAGAATTGGGGGTTTCAACTGTTCAGGCTCCCCACACATCTAGATAAGTTCCTTAGAGGATCTATTTTCAAAAATGGTGTCAATTGTGGGGGGTTTCCACTGTTTAGGCACATCAGGGGCTCTCCAAATGTGACATGGCATCCGATCTCAAATCCAGCCAATTCTGTGTTTAAAAAGTCAAACGGTGCTCATTCCCTTCCGAGGTCTGCCATGCGCCCAAACAGTGGTTTACCTCCACATATGGGGTATCAGCATACTCAGGACAAATTTCTCAACAACCATAGGGGTCCATTTTTTCCTGTTACCCTTGGGAAAATAAAAAAATTGGGGGTGAAAAGATCATTTTTGTGAAAAAAATATTTTTTATTTTGACGGCTCTACGTTATAAACTTCTGTGAAGCACTTGAGGGTTCAAAGTGCTCACCCCACATCTAGATAAGTTCCTTAGAGCATCTATTTTCAAAAATGGTGTCACTTGTGGGGGGTTTCCACTGTTTAGGCACATCAGTTAAATGTTAATTTTTTTAATGATTCCAAAAATTCCTGTGAAGCACCTGAAGGGTTAATAAACTTCTTGAATAAGGTTTTGAGCAGCTTCACGGGTGCAGTTTTTATAATGGTGTCATTTTGGGGTATTTTCTATCATATAGACCCCTCAAAGTGACTTCAAATCTGATGTGGTCCCTAAAAAAAATGGTGTTGTAAAAATGAGAAATTGCTTGTCAACTTTTAACCAATATAACTTCCTAACAAATAAAATTTTGGTTCTAAAATTGTGCTGATGTAAAATAGACATGTGGGAAATGCTCTTTATTAACTATTTTGTGAGATACAACTCTCCAATTTAAGAGTATGAAAATTAAAATTTGAAAATTTTTAAATTTGAAAATTTTTTGCCAAATTTCCATTTTTCCACAAATAAATGCAAATTATATCAAATAAATTTTACCACTAATGTCAAGTACAATATATCATGAAAAAATATTCTTAGAATCGCCAAGATCTGTTGAAGTGTTCCAGAGTTATAACCTCATAAACGGACAGTGGTCAGAATTGTAAAAATTGGCCTGTTCATTAAAATGCAAACCACCTCTATTTTTTCACAGGAGAATAGAACATTTAGAAATTATTAACATAGCAAATATATTTTGGTTGAAGAATGCAACATTGAAAAAGGAAGAAGATCAAAGCCCAAAGTTCAAAAGATGGAAGATCTAAAGATAAATAAAATATTCTCAAATGTAGGGACAGTTCTACATGCTAAGGTCAGAATTTCAAGATAAGAATATTTTCTGTGCCTAAAAGCTAAATTATTAAGTTTGTTGTATGTTTTAGATATCCCTTTTGCTTCAAGTGATCCTCAAGTGTCCCTCCTATTCAATAGACCTTTGTTTATTTATTACCTGTAATCTGTGGGAAAACTTGAATTTAATGACATTTAATCAATGTAATAAATCGATATACACACTATACCGAACTCTATTCATGTTGACCTTTTAGTTCTGAGTAGTGTTGAGCGATACTGCTCGGTATCGAAAAA
>VIAB01000729.1:203649-229666 GCA_009801035.1 Oophaga pumilio
AGATTATGCCCCCATAAAATGCTCCATAGATAATGCCCCCATAAGATGCTCCTTACAATAGGCCCCATATGCTGCCGCTGCTGCTGCAAATAAAAAAAAATTACATACTCACCTCTCGTCGCGGGGCCAGGTGCCGGTGTCCTGAGCAGGCGGGGACACCGGCGCGCTATGGGGGACAGTTGCTGGTAAAGCTGCTGGCTAAGGGCCCCGGCACCTGAGATATTCAATTGTCCCCGGTCCACAGCTGTGTGCCGCTCCATCTTCCGGGTCCTCTGTTTTTGACTGTTCATCCAGAGTGCGCGGCATGCACTAACTATGTCATCGCGCCCTCTGACCTGAACATCACAGCCAGAGGACGCGAGGACAGAATAGCGAGCAGTGGTGTACCGGGACAGGTGAATATCACATAAACTTACCCCCTCCTGGAGCGTCTCTGCAGCCCCCTGCTTCTCCCACGGTCTCCGACAGCTCTTCCATCTTTCAACGGTCATGTGGTACCGCTCATTAAAGTCATGAATATGTGCATATTCATGACTTTAATGAGTGGTACCACATGATCGCTGAAGGAAGGAGCCTGAGACCATGGGAGAAGCAAGGGGCTGCAGAGACGCTCCAGGAGGGGGTAAGTATGATCTGACACCCCCGCTCCCCCTCCCCCGCTGACTCCCTGGCATATATGACACACGTATAAGCCGAGAGGCGGACTTTCAGCCTTAAAAAATGGGCTGAAAATCTCGGCTTATACATGAGTTGGTGTAGTGTTGGTGTTGGTGTAGTGTTGAAATGTTATGTTTGGACCATAAATAATTAGGAAAGGTAATTATAAGTAGGGAACAGTTAAAAGTATTCAAGAAATATTTTTGTCATATGTTTAATAACTTCTGACCATGACTGATATTTATTTTAGGTGATAAATTAATATTTCTGCTTAAAACATCAAAGTGTATATATAGGTTGAGATCTGAAAATATTTTAAAAAATCATTGCGTGATAAATTCATAGTAAACCAACAAGCTGGATGTGAAAGAAAGTGATGCAATTAAACAGCTAAAGAAAAAAGTTAAACATCTTATATAAGGCAAACTTATTGTGTTGCAGCTCTTCATTTAAATTGCTTCAGACCTTAGGCCGTTTGGAAACCTCTGTGAAGTAATGTAAGTAGCGATTACATTAGGCCGGATGTTTTAGCTTTGTAAAGTACAGCCAACTACTTATAATAAGTGTTGAAAGCAAGGAGAGGCAGAATTTAATTGCAGCTTTAAGTGAGCGTTATAATAGTCAGTTTTTCTATCAACGCAATTGAGATTCAAGGTTTCTAAATTACCATTTCATGTATATGAGTTTTTTGTGATGTTTATATTAAACACAAATTAAAAGAAAGGTGCCATTTTTTTATATTAATAGTTATTGATTATATCATCAATTATTATTAATGCAAAATTAAATATATACTAATTTAATAGTTTTTTTATTTATTAATTTTTATTTCAGCCACTGGAGGCATCCATTTGCGTTTGGGAGCATTATGTGTCTGAGCAATACATTTATACTCCTCAAATATGACAGTTAAGGGGCATAAGAGAATGCGGTCACCGTCTGTTAGGGTTGGCGGATTGCACTTAATATAAATATAAATGAAGAGCAGTCGCAACCCGGGGTCCACCGTGCAGAGATGAAACTGCTGCTAATGTGAATGATGACGGAATCAAACAGCGAGCGGCTCCATGAACACAATGTGTTATACGTCACACAGAGTGAGAGGAACACAGAGTACCAAGCTCCGTTACTTTCCGGAGAGGTACTGCATTAAAGAAGACTAAATGATTTACCCTGTTAATGTCACAGAGACAATAACGAACGCTAGATATAAAACCCTATTGCCTAAACTGAGAGATGGCTAAAGGGTTGAACGCGCTTTGTTACTGAACTGTGCCAATCGCCCACGTGAACAAAACAGATGCAGAGTCAAGCGGCTAATCACCCCAGTCCTGAAGCTAATAAACCTCTACCTAACCAGCACCCAAAGCTTATAGCAGACTAGGCTCTGCTGGCACTAAGCCAAAGGTACAAAACCGCAGCAGTGTGCAAGCTACCTGCCTATACGTTCACATATGGAACAAATGGAAACACGCAACTGTACAGGTGAAGTCGTAGAGTATCCACACACACTCCAAACATGAATGATACTAGCGCGTCCTTATGCACAATTGAGAGTCTTATATATGTTACGCTCCCCCCCAAACATTCACGCCCAGTCAGCCAAGACATCGCCCGTGGGCCAATCCGGAGCTGCCACATCACCAGTGAATATTAATTTCTCTTTAGCAGCGGGCATAGGAGTTAGCCACATCAGCCGTCTCCTACTTCTGTGATCCGCTGCTCCTTCAAAAGCCACTCCTCACCTCCCTATCTCCCCACCACAGCCGGTACATCCGGACTATAAGACACATCTCTCTTTTTTTCCACATTTTTGGAGGCGAAAAGTGCATCTTATAGTCGGAAAAATATGGTACTTTATTTTCTGGAACATTTTCAAAGGTGCCAACACTTTTGGCCATGACTGTATGTGCATGTAGGCAGAGGCCTGTCAATCCAGAGCAGTGGCCAGTCACTGGCAGCTTTAAAAGTATGCTTTCCTTTGAAATGCTGTAGCTCTTCAGAGTCAAACATACCTAGATGAGGTCATACAGACAGCGCCTGATACATTCCCCACATTGATTGGTCAGATTGTATCAGCTGTCCGGTTTGCTTTAAATGTAAATTTGTATAAGATTTCATATGAGAGACCTTGTAGAATTTGGCTAGTATGCCTATTTTTCTTAAGTAAAAACAAACAGCAAAAACAAAATTATTGACTGCTATAAAAGTGCTGCTTCATGTCTGAATTTTATAGACATGAAGCAGATTAAGATTAAGGTCCAATGAACATGGCATTGCCAAATGAAGTCAATAAGGCAACATATGGAGTCTGATTGTTTCTGCTGTTGAGAGCCAAGGAACTACTTGTGTCATGGCATCTAGAATGCTTCTCAGGAATAAGACCTTTGAAATATTCTGCTCTATGAACAGTGACACTTTTTTTCTGGTAAATTAATATGCAATTTTTAACTCAAAGACTACGGTAATCTTTTTGGATTATCCCTTCATCATTACATTAAAAAAAAAATCAAATTGAAGCAGAAAAAAACAGGAACATGTTTCTGCTATGATAAAAGAAAGTTCAAACATGTTCAAGATAGCAAGGTATAAAGGGAAGGAAAGTCTCTAGGTCCTAGAACTAAGAATTGTGCACTGTATCATCAGTTTTAACATCAATTGTAACTGAAATTGTTCTTTAAAAGCAATAAAAGAATTCTAGTTTTGATATCAACAGATTTTCATTGGCTTGAATTACCTATTATATGACTTTTACCATTTTATTTAGAGCTATTTACTGAAGAACCATACATATAAATTGTTTCACTGTGCTATTCTGTATTTTTGTTTGCCCTTGTTTTCACTTTGCTGTGATAATAGAAATTCAAAGGTTCATGCTGTATCAATCAATATGAAAGTAGGTTGCAAAGCCAAGAGAAGGTAAACACTACATTATCTTCTTGAATTATCACAGTACATTCCATTACCTTGATTGTATAGTAACGTGTAAAATAAAAAGGCACAAGCTACAGTTTATACTATACTTTTGTAAAAAATAATACTAATAATAAGATGGAAGTTCATCATGATCTCCAAGGGATAACAAACAGGATTTATGACCTCCACATCAACTTGCTGTAGTTCCATTAACTTTATATTTTAAAATATTTGAAGTACACAAGCAAAGACATCTTTTCATTATCCTTCAATGTCCTTAATCACAGTAGATGAATTATAAGGATCAGCGTCTACTTTTATCTCAATTAGTAATTAATCAATGGATTTTCAATCTTTTCCTTTAGTCATCACTAACATTAAGATATTTTTTAGTATTACGTTTGACTTATCTGCTAGTAGAGCTGGGTGCCTTGGTCATGTGTGTCCTCCAAATAGTTTTACAAAACTACAAAAATAATGCAATGTCATTGATGGGTAATAAATTAATGACAGAGGAGTGATCTGTCCCACTATTGAGAATCCTGAATATACAAATATAGGATGTCTTTTAGAATGTTTGCCACTTACTGATCACTATCTTTAATCTTTTTTGCGATGTTGTACAATCTGTGCCATTTACCATTGAGTTTGGTTGTAAATAGAGATGGGCAAACCTGAATAGTTAAGTTTGGGATCACCAGGAAGTCCATGTTACTGTTCGGGTTTGAACCCCCCAAACACTGGGTGTTTCTCATGCTGCCATCTGTATCTGCATCTGGCGCTGCCATCTGGATATTTGGGCCCCCTGTTCATGTGAATGGGGTCTGGTTTCGGGTTCAGGTACTGTTCTAAACCAAACTTTTTCAACCCGCTTTCATCCAGGGGCTTGCCCTTCAGTAGTTATCAACTGTTTTTCTTTATTTTTCACTCACTTCACATTTTTTACTTGATTATCATTAGGCCAAAATCAATGAACAAATCTGTCATGATCTCTAGATCATAATATTTCTACAGTAGATAAAAAAAGACTTATTTACTACTGTAATATTTACCAATTAACTAATAAACATTTTAAACAAAATGAACCGTGTAGTACTCTATTATTTATCTGTTTGTGGCCCACATTTTTCTACTTGAACTGTAGTGATGGATAGAGAAATTTAAATATCTTGTACTTTTGAGACTTGTTAGATAGAGTAATGTCTTCTTCATCTTAATACTTCAAAAGCACTGGAAACAAAATGGATTGAACTGCACTGCTGTCAAAGGATCATAAAAAGACAGGAATCAATTTTTGCGGACCGTGGTTTTGTCATCTTGTAAAATTTTGAAGCTTTGAAATGCGTTGACCAATAAACTGCAGAAATTGGTTCTTGTCTTCATCATTATTTGATGACAGTGCAGCTCAACCCATTTTGTTTCCATTGCTTTTGATTCTTTTCATTTTGGGTCTGCAGCAGCATAAGGCCCCGTGCACACGTTGCAGATTCACTTGCGGATTTTTCCACGTGGATTTTACTAAATCCGCAGGTGAAATGACTTGCATTTTACCTGCTGAATTAGCACTGATATGTTGTGGTTTTTGTGCAGATTTGCCTGTGGTTTTACACTTATAATGGAATAGGTGTAAAAACGCTGCGGAATCCACACAAAGAATTGACATGCTGCGGATTTAAATCCCAGCAAATCTGCGCTGAAAAATCCGCAGCATGTGCACAGCGTTTTATTTTCCCTTTCACATTCATTGTACTGTACATGACTTGCAGATCTGCTGCGGATCTGCAGGGCCAAATCCGCTGCAGATCCACAGCACAATCTGCAATGTGTGCACAGACCCTAAGTCTTTTTCAGTGGCTGTGTGCAGACAACCTGATCATCTAATCATATACTTTCTCAAAACATCTACCAAGCTAAGACCCTATTGCACTTTTTGTCCCTTTTAGGTTTTTCTCTAATCTTAATGCTTAGCACAAAACAAGCTCTTTTCAGGTAGAAGCATTGAGAAATATTTTGAGACCAGAAGAATAGAATTATTGTATTTGTGTCTTTTATTTGTTGAGTTTTTAGTGTTTGGTGCATTTTTTGTGCCATATCTATAGTTCCATTTGCTTATTTTAAAGCCTATTTTATATGTATTCACTTGTGTTTTTTAGTTCACCTCTGTGAGGAGAGTTTATGGTTTCCAGATGTTTTCACCTGATGCATCATCCAATTTTGGTGCAAGTTTGTGCCATTTTAGGAAACGGGCAAATGTTGTTTTAAATAGTTGCAATGAAGATATAAGTATAAAAATACTGTTTTTTTCTTTACGCAAAATTCATGAACCATATGTTAGGGTTTGCGGATCGCACCAAATATAAATTAAGAGAAGGCGTGATCGCAACCCGGGGTCCACCGTGCGGTGATGGAAGAACCGCAGCTAGAGACAATGATGGAGCGATACTACGTGCAAGCACCGAACACACTTGGGAGTTAAAGGTCACTCCGTGTGGGAAGAGTGCAAAGTACCTGCTCGGTTGCTCCACAGAGCGGTACAAAGAAAAAGCACTCAGAGCTATAGCCTGTTAGACATCACAGGAGTATTAGCAGATAATGATGCTAGTTGGGGTCCCTAAACTCACCCCTCACTATGCTATGCTGGTGATTGAGCCTGCTCTGTCACACTGTCTGTGAAACATGCACATGCGACGCTGTCACCCGATGCAGGTGCTAGGCTCAAGAGGGAGTTCCGTCCCTCCACTGCCTGATGAGAACCAAACTCGCAATGCCAATAGCAGCACACTTGCAGCCAGGATGCTAACTATCCCACCAGCACACACCAGCAATATTAGAGATATTAGCGCACCCACGGGCACCCAAAAGATCCTTTTATAGACTGCGCCTAAGTCCAATCAGACAGTACCTTGCTCGTGGACTAATCCGGAGCTGGCGTGGGAGCAGAGCAGCTGACAACTGACCATCAATGAGAGGTCTCCACCTCATGAGCATGCTCAGTACAGCGATTCCTGGACTTAGCCTCAGGAATGGGTGCTCGCTGCTGTCTATTGCTAGATACTATAGCTGAACCTGGAGAGGCAGCAGTAAGAGAGCACACAGCATGAGTCTGAGCAAGATGATGGCACAGATGTCTTTGCTGAGCAGCATCCACTGCAGTTGAGATCGAATGGGACACCACAGAAGAAGACAAGGCTTGGGATCCACCCTGTGCAGAGGGAGAATCCCGGCGCCTAACATCACATGCACCAATTTCATAAACTTGGCTCAAAGCATTAAAATAAATACTGCAAGACAAAAAAGAAAAGTGACAACAAAAAGCACAAGGCAGAAAGAAAAAGTGAAATAAAAATTGCAGCAAATAACACAAGAAAAAAAGAATAGCAACTTCAAAAAAGAAAAAGAATTGATGCAACAGATTTTTTTTATTTCTCTAAAATGCACAAAGTAATATAAAAGGAGATAATTTTAAGATAAAAGATGCAAAAAGTATCTATTCTGAGAAAATGATTTGCTATAATGTACATTAATGTAGTTGTTTTGGGATTACTTTTCCAAGGAACAATCACAACTTTTTATTTCCACTTTTATACAAAATAATTCTAAAAATAAACAAATAAAATTAGAATAGCACTTTGTTCTTAAAGACAACTCCTATGCTTGAGTTGCCGTGTCAGCATGTCTCGTGGCTGTTTGACAGCTGCAACACTTGCACAGATTGCCTGTTTGTTAAGCAATCCCTGCGTGTGCAGTGACAGTTGAACAGCCATGAGTCATACAGCCACGGCTATTCGAGCATAGTTTTCGAGCACGCCGAAGATACTCTATTAGCACACGAGCTTGTTCGGATAACACCTTATCTGTGCACGCTCGCTTATCATTAGTTTCTATATATTCTGTTTAATGTTTGATATTAGCTTGTTGGTCATCGTTTGGTTCTTTGTTTGGTCGCTGTTTAATAAACTAGTATTTTTTTCTGCAAATAATTACGACATATGCATTTTTTTGATTCACAAAGAACTATCTAATGATTAATCATGCAGCTGAAAAAAACAAAAAAGTCACAGTAGAAATTGCACTTTGTCTATATGTCCCAGAGAATGCAAACATAATAAGGCTATTTCTGTACTTTTCTCCCTGCATGGATCTTCACATAATAGCAAAAAGAATGCTAATGTATTCATAACATATTCTACACCACTCATCCATTTCAGTGTTTTGATATTTGTCATTAAAAAGTGAAAGCATGTTTGACTGCCAAGTCAGCATTTACCATATCCCAATTACTCAGATTTAATGCATTCCATCTTCATGTAAATGTTGTTGAATATAAAAGACATTAGTGATTCTGCACATTAAGAATAATTCTCATAGTGGAGTCATGACTTTGTTCAGAAGTATAAATTCACATTTGACTACCTTGTTCATAAACTGCACTAGTAAACAGGTAATTCTAATGAAAAAATAAAACAGACAAAATTTGGACAAATTCTACATTCAAGATTTACTGAAATTGATATGCAATGTTTAACATGAACCACAAAGAAACAATGATAAATATGCCCAGCCTTACCATTCTGCAACTTTAGCTAAGGACTTAACAGGTTTACAGATATAGCATATGCATCACCAAATAGAGTACCACTTTATGATTTCATACAAAGCCAATTATCTTGTGATGCTTATAACTACTGTAGATATGTTGAGCTAAGGCCTCTTTCACACATCCTTTTTTTTGTGTCAGGCATAATTCGTCGAATACCTGAAGGGACGGATCCGGCGCTGAAATGAAAAAACTGATGCAACGGATCAGTTATTTTGCTGGATCCGACCTGATCTTTTGAACCCGGAAAAAGAAGTTTTGCAGCCAGAAAATGCAGGTACGCATGTCCGGACCGAGAGGGAGAGAGAGAGACCTTGATTTCCAGAATCCGGATCAGTCTTTTGACGGATTGCACAAAAGACTGGTCCGGTTCCATACACTTGTATTATTTCCAGCCGCCTGATGCGCCGCTTCAGGCACTATCAGGCGGCTCCGGAAAGAAAAAAAAACGCTGCAGTGACCGTTTTGTCCGGCCGCCGGAATGTACATTTCCGCCGGATCCGGACAAAAACGGATGCAACGCAACGACATCAGACGCGATCCGGCGCTAATGAAAGTCAATGCTAAAAAAACGCATCTGGTACCGGATCCGTTTTTTTAACAACACGCCGGATCGCGCCTGAAGTCAAAAAACGGATGTGTGAAAGAGGCCTAAGATGAAAGATAAGGATGGACACAATTCTAAATGAACAGTGAGAAAAGTTTAAAATGTTATTTTGGCAGAAATCATTTCATAATATATCCACTAGATAAGTCAGGCCTTCACAACATAGGACCCGCGGAAGCACAGTGAAGGGCAGTTATTTATTCATGGACTTAGCGTTGGAGATACTTTTATTTTTAAGGGCACCATGTCGGGAAGTGGTGCAGAAGACAAGAGAAGATAGAAGTTTGCAGAGAAGAGCTGTGGGAATGAAATCTCATTATGGTGTCTTTACTACATAGAGAAAAAAGGGATGAGAATGATTTCAGTTATAGAAGATGTCACTGTAAGGTATTTGGATGTAAATGTTTACTTGAGATCCTCCCTGCATCACACCAGTACTGTGGTTCCTGTATGGTCCACAGTCTGATGATGACTGGTAATAGCAACTCCCAGCATCTCTTTATCATTGTTAAGGAGATTGTGAGGGATCTCACAGGGGAAGGGGGGGTCAACTTCGCTCACTTCGGGGGAGGGGAGAGAAGGACCTAGCAGGGGTCAGCTCTTTGGCGCCACCACTTGCTCCAGGTCAATCAGGGAACTGCACCTAGGGCAAATAGTCGCCCAAAGGCTTCCCTTATAGGTATGAGTTAGTGAGGTGCTCCCAGTGAGGGGGGATATATATCACCAGTCCAGGCTGGGGATATATATATATAAACCTCCCGGCCGTCACTGCTCGAGTTCCCCACTAAAACAATACGGTATTCTGAATCTAGTTCCTTGTTTGAAATAAGCCCCGTCCGACAGCAGACTTATATCGGGTCAGGAATCCACCTGGGTAGCGTATCATATAACTAAACGAGCGTGCGGAAATGGGGATTCGTGGATCGAGATAAAAGAGCAGCCCAAGATTAATTTTATATTTAATTGCCTAAAAGGCGCACTAGAAATATACAAGCATAAATTTACAGAACAATATACAGGTATGCAGTCAGGAGAGTAGTACAAAGGATAGGGTATAGATAGGTTGCAATTAAAGTGTTATGTAGCATGTGACCATAGGGAGGCGCTGATTGATCACAGGTCCAAATCTTAGTTACAGGCTTTCTTAGGTCCTTCTGATAATGGGTCTTCCGGCCAAAAGAAAACTACAAACTAAGCACCAAGTAAGGAGCTGGCACTTATCTCCTTGGCTGCTCCCCCCACACTCTGCGCCCACTCCTGGGCTTGTGCAGCCTCTCTCCTCCCATCTCTGAGAGTTTGATTTTCAGTCTAAAACTGTGGATGGCCCACAACTTTCCGCCCAAAGCTCTGAAGGGAATGGCAGCAGTGCCACTGGATTTGGCTGGATTTTATCTGCGCATCAAGTCCAAATTTGCCTACCATATGTAATTCCCGGTGGCGGAGCTTTGTAACTCCATAGCGCAGGGTGCTACAATTGGCAGCAGGGCACAGGCATATAGGGGAAGGAATGCCAATTCGGATTATGTGCTCGACTAGGCTCAGAGGTATTGCATTCTGTTATTATAGGTCCTTTTCCAGATTCAATACCTCATAGCCATACTGTGCCTTGTTGTACGATGAGGTATACCCATGTTTTTCAAGTCACATAAAAGGGTTCAGTTTCCTGTGGTTTGCAGAGGAGTTCGCACCTTGGTGTTAAGCTTCAAAGGATTTGTTCTATGTTTTTAATTAAAGATAAACACTGCATGGCTTTTTATGGCCTTGGGAATGCAAGGGTGGGGGCACATTTCAGGTGTAGAAGGAGTTGTCTTGACCTTAAAATCCAAAATGGATTCTCCCTTTTCGCTCACAGAGATCTTGTGAGTTATAGATTTATATGATACAAGTGGTTATAGGGATGATCTGCAGCTGCAATTGATCGCTGTGCTAAGCTAGGCACTGCATTCATGTACTGACTGTAGTTTTGGCTCTACACCATGTTCCAAATTATTATGCAAATGATATTTTTCTCTGATTTTCCTAAGTGGTCGGTGCAAATGACAGTCAGTCTAATAAAAGTCATCACTCGTTAGAGTATACATCGAATTATATTGAAGAAACCTCCCAATGATAACAGTATAATCTCCAAAATGGAAAAAAACTCAAAATGCACTGTTCCAAATTATTAGGCACAGTAGAATTTCTAAACATATGATATGTTTTAAAGAACTGAAAATGCTCATTTGTGGAATTTGCAGCATTCGAAGGTCAGATTCACTGAACAAAAAAGCTATTTAACTCCAAAACATCCTAGCAGGCCAAGTTACATGTTAACTTAGGAACCCTTCTTTGATATAACCTTCACAATTCTTGCATGAAGTCAGAATAGCTTCCCAGAGCTGCTGTTTTGATGTGAGCTGCCTCCCACCCTTACAAATCTTTTGCTTGCTTGATGATACTCCAAAGGTTCTCTATAAGGTTGAGGTCAGGGGAAGATGGTGGCCACACCATGAGTTTATCTCCTTTTATGCCCACAGTAGCCAATGACTCAGAGGTATTCTTTGCAGCATGAGATGGTGCATTATCATGCATGAAGATGATTTTGCTCCTGAAGGCACGTTTCTGCTTTTTATACCATGGAAGAAAGTTGTCAGTCAGAAACTCTATATACTTTGCAGAGGTCATTTTCACACCTTCAGGAACCTTAAAGGGCACTACCAGCTGTTTCCCCATGATTCCGGCCAAAAACATGACTCCTCCACCTCCTTGCTGACATCGCAGCCTTGTTGGGACATGGTAGCCATCCACTACTCCATACATCTGGACCATCCAGGGTTGCTCGACACTCATCAGTAAGCAAGACTGTTTGAAAATTAGTCTTTATGTATGTCTGGGCCCACTGCAACCGTTTCTGTGGTGCATAAACCTACTATTCGGCCACCCCTAAACAGTGCTCACAAGCAGAAACATATCACAAAATATATATAATCAAAGTCAAAAAAGCAGAAATAGGCTCTGGTGTGAAGGACATCAACACATAACATATGTAAACAGGATCAGGGAAAGCAGTGCTTAGAGGTCACAATAACATCATAGATGATAGTGACAAAAAGTGCTTAGTGCAAATAAAGTGCAACAACTATTGCTCAATGTTGTATTAAAAGAGAGTGACCTGCTAAGACCTAAGCTGTATATTACACACATGTCACTATCAAGATAACAAGTAATGCTCACTCCCTATAGTATGAGAGCATGTGGTATGCAAAGTAGGGCACTGGTTGAGTCAAGAATATAAGCAACAAGGCAAAAAGCCAGCTTACCCATGTGATTGCCTGGGTGATGTGATATTCAGTGCAGCTCCAGTGCCCTTACCTTCTACAGCTGTTCCTGCACATCCTCCAACTCACCGTCCATCTCACAAACTTCAGTTGCAAACTGGGAGTACTGGAGCACTGCCTCGGTCAAGCGGCAACAAGCTTTGCTGAAGCTTATCTGCTTAGTTGACAAACCGCATACCGCCGTTGAGTTGTTGAAAGGTGTAACAGACCAAACTGATCTGTGGATATCGCCCCTGAAGCTGGAAACAGGCATGGTCATGTATGACAATGGATGTAACCTGTTGGCAGCTCTGAGGCTCAGTAATAATGCACACGTACCATGCCTGGCTCACATGCTCAACTTAGTTGTTCCGTTGTTTCTCAAAACCTGCCCAGATCTATCTGAGCTACTTGTGAAAGTACGCTGCTACTGTGCCCATTTCTACATGTCAGCTAAAGCTGCCACCAGCCTGGTGTGCAGACAGGTGTGCAATGTCACCATGTGTTAAAATTCAGCGTTACACATGTTGCCAAGGCTTTGTGAGCAGCAGAGGTCAGTTGTTGAATACCAGTAACACCATGCACATCAATATTCTGGTCAGCCTCCGCACTTAAGACCTTATGAGCGGGCATGGATGTCTGACATCTGTGCAGTTCTCCAAAACTTTGAGGACTTGACAAAGATGGTAAGCTATAATGCCAAAATCAGCATAACCATCTCATTTCTCTGTCTACATAACCATCTCATTTCTCTGTCTACTGAAATGCTCGCTACTCACAATTAAAGAGGATGCATGGCAGGCGGAGGAATTTGAGATGGAGCAAGAAACTCAAGAGATGCTCAATGGGGTATAGGTCAGGGCTCTGGCTGGACCAGTCAAGAATGGTCACAGAGTTGATCTGAAGCCACGCCTTTGTTATTTTAGCTGTGTGCCTAGGGTTATTATCTTGTTGGAAGTTGAATCTTCGACCAAGTCTAAGGTCCAGAGCACTCTGGAAGAGGTTTTCATCCAGGATATCTCTGTACTTGGCCACATTCATGTTTCTTTCAATTGCAACCAGTCGTCCTGTCCCTGCAGCTGAAAAACACCCCCATGGCATGATGCTGCCAGCACCATGTTTCACTGCTGAGATTGTATTGGGCAGGTGATGAGCAGTGCCTGGTTTTCTCCTCACATATCGCTTAGAAGTATTGCCAAAAAGTTCTATCTTCATCTCCTCAGACCAGAGAATCTTATTTCTTATAGTCTTGGAATAGTTCATGTGTTTGTTAGCAAACTCTATGCAGGCTTTCATATGTCTAGTACTGAGGAGAGGCTTCCGTGGGTCCACTCTGCCATAAAGGGCTGACTGGTGGAGGGCTTCAGTGATAATTAACTTTGTGGAGCTTTCTCCCATCTCCCTACTGCAGCTGTGGAGCTCAGCTACAGTGATCTTGGGGTTCATCTTTACCTCCCTCACCAAGGATCTTCGTCCACGATTGCTCAGTTTGGCTGGACTGCCAGGTCTAGGAAGTCTTCTGGTGGCCCCAAACTTCTTCCATTTAAGGATTATGGAGGCCACTGTGCTCTTAAGAATTTTGAGTACTGCAGAAATTCTTTAGTAACCTTGGCCATATCTGTGCTTGGCCAGTTCCTTTGACCTCATGATTCTCATTTGGTCTGACATGCACTGTGAGCTGTGAGGACTTATATAGACAGGTGTGTGCCTTTACAAATCACGTACTATCAGTTTAATTAAACACAGCTGGACTCCAATGAAGGAGTAGAACCATCTCAAGGAGGACCACAAGGAACTGGACAGCATGTGACTTAAATATGAGTGTCTGAGCAAAGGATCTGAATACTTATGACCATGTGATATTTCAGTTTTTCTTTTTTAATATATTTGCAAAAATTTCTACATTTCTGTTTTTTCAGTCAAGATAAGGTGCAGAGTGTACATTAATGAGAAAAAAATGAACTTTTTTGAATTTACCAAATGGCTGCAATGAAATAAAGATTGAAAAATTTAAAGTGGTCTGAAAACTTTTTGTACCCACTGTAAGTGCACTACTAATTTATTAAAGACTGTCAGGGACATAGACAGCTTAAATTGCATAGGTATAGACAGCACATTAATTCAGTAATGTCAGAGCACTTTCAAATTGGTACATCACCTTAAATGGTTAAGCAAACCAGAACAGTCTGGGCAAAACTGGTGGACAGTCGCAGCTCTCCATCCCCTACGCCGTGTCGTTTACGCTTCTTCTGGGGGGGTGTCACAGAAGTGTAAGCGAAACGGTGTAGGGATTGTGGAGGTGCGTATATTTAACTTCCTATATTTAGGCTACACTTCTTAAAGTTGCTTGCTCTTCTTTTTTCTGTTGCATATGGTTATTTGGTTTGTAGCACACAGGGCTTTCACTTTTGTGTACATCCATGTGTCTTAGGAAACTCAGCTAAAGTGCACCTCCATCCTTTGAGGTCGTTGTCCCACCATTTCCTTGTTTTTATTGGTATATTTTGTATCTTTGTCTATTTTGCATGCATACCTTAATAATATATAATGGTGTATTAATTCAGCTACAGTCTCTTCTTATTTCTTGCAGCAATAGCCCCAGCTGCTAGGAATAGTTTGTTTGAAAATTGTTACATTTGTAGCTTTAACAATTTGCAGATCTTCACCGTGCTACTAAACTAATACATGGGTTTCTTTCGTATGCAAAGTGCATTACTGCAATGAATCAATACTGCATTCAGAAACATCTTTCATGTGAAATGAAACATAAATCAAACAGCCACAGAGCTTTGGGCAGAAGCATGAATAAACTCATCTCAGTCGTTTACAGAGAGTGTTGTAGTACATCCTGTAATATGCATCCAAGTATGTCACATTGTAGATGGTTTCATTTCAGAGTTACACAAAATAGATTATTTTGTCAAGCTTTTTTCTGCAAGCTACAGAATAAAAGTGTTGGACAGTTCATTCCTATTCATTCCTGAAGAGCTTGTTTCTCCTTTCATTTGTTTGCTGACATTGCGATGTCTATGAAGTGGAGTAGTCATTCATTGGCTTACATGTTTTATTTAAAAACAATGGAAAAGGTGAGTCCGCGGTGGTTAATGAGTCTTAACAGCAAACTGAAAAGTTATATCGAGACTACTGAGGTTTTTATCCAGCCTAGCATAAAGATGTTTTTACATTTTGGAAAACTTTTCTTCCTATGTACAGTTGATTGTAAAAAAAAAACCTCCATTTGATTTATTTATCCTTCTGAAGTTAATTGTAGTGTCTCCGCCACTGCCGTGATTTCTGTTTGATGGCAGCTGTGATGTTATGTCAATATTGCTGCAGCCAATCACTGAATACAGTAGCCCTGCCTGTGCAGATGGTATGAGCCACTCAGAGATGGTGAGGTTACTCACTGGCTGCAATGATTTTCATATCACGTCACCAATGGAGCCGAATAACAGAGACCTGGGCAGCAGGGGAGGCACTAAATCCGGGAGGATAGTTAAAATACTGCGTGTTTTCTTTAACCTATGACACATATCAAGAAAATGTATCTGATAGGAAGCAACTCCTTTAACATAAAGTTATTTTTCATGAGAAATACGAAGACCAATCTTTTCAATGATCTCAATTTAGCTTCAAGAGCAAAGTCAGCCTCAAACAATTACAGCTCCTCCCATTTCATATTCAAATCATTGTAAAGCTGAAACAGATTTGTGTATATGTGACATTTTGCAAACATTTCTTTTTAGGAGTGCATTGCTCCCCAGGCTGGCAGCTTACTGCTTTCCAGCTGACGATGCTCTCCTGATGAAAAGTTTGGACTAGTTGCATGTTTGTTACTCTGTTTCCAACTGTTCTCCCTCTGATTTACCGTTTTTTTCGGACTATAAGACACACCGGACAATAAGACACACTGAGGTTTTACAAGAGGAAAATAAAAAAAACTAAAGAAAATATTGTGAAAACAAAAAACAAGAAACAAATATCCTAAAATAAAACAAAATAAAAAATATATTGCAAAACATGCATGAAGTTGTAATAATAATAACAAGGGTATTTGGTAAACATAATTTTGATCAAAAGAATGTACAAGCCATCCCGCCACGTCAAGGCAACCCTTTGTGGGACAGTCCTACTCTAATATTAAAAACCTTTCCACTTGTCAAGTGACGTAAATGTGAACAAGGACCGCCCTGCTTTTGAGCTGAAAATCCATCCTGTCTGGCCTATGCTTCAACTGGTGGGTTCAGTCCCTCTGTCCTTGTTCACATTTACGTCACTTGACAAGTGGAAAGGTTTTTAATATTAGAGTAGGACTGTCCCACAAAGGGTTGCCTTGACGTGGCGGGATGGCTTGTACATTCTTTTGATCAAAATTATGTTTACCAAATACCCTTATTATTATTATTACAACTTCATGCATGTTTTGCAATATATTTTTTATTTTGTTTTATTTTAGGATATTTGTTTCTTGTTTTTTGTTTTCTCTGTTTAATGGTCATGTGTTTGATATGCAGTTACATTTTGCATACACATCAACTTACTTTTTCAGTTCAGACCCAGTTTTTTATTTAGAAAATATTGTGGTAATGATGCACTGTTTTTGAGGGGTCTGCTGTTGACACTGTTATAGGGGTAATGTCCCTCAATCCTGTACTAATATCCCCTATCCTTATATGTCCCCATTAAGGTATATGTGATACCCCTCCTGGTGTATATTGTTCTATTCAGGTATATGTAGCCCCCAATCCAGGTATACATGACCCCCTATCTTTGTACACATGGTCTCCCTTCCAGGTATACATGGTCCCCATCCAAGTATATATGGTCCCCCATCCAGGTATACATGGCCCCCCATCCAGGTATACATGGCCCCTTTTCCGGGTATACATGGCCCCTCATCTCCATCCAGGTATACATGGTCCCCATCCTGGGATAAATGGCCCCTATCCCCATCCTAGTATAAATGGCCCCATCCCCATTCTTGTATATGGGAGAGTGATAGACAGTTATGGCCATAAATATTGGAACAGTTCATAGATAAGGAGTGAAAGTTTTAACTGTTCCAATATTTATGGCCATAACTGTCTATCACTCTCCAATAATGACAGTTCTGCTTCACATCATTTGTCTAATCTATTGCATTTTTTCTGTGCTGAGTTGTGCATAAATATGTGATTCTTCAGATGTTGAATTAGTCTTTGCCTGATGAAGAGACCTGAGTAGTCTCGAAAGCTTGCAGTTTGTTACCATCTTTTCAGTTAGCCATTAAAAGGTATCAATCACTGAGGACTCACAATTCTGAATATTTTTTTAATAAGTTCCAATGCATTTTATAAAGTAGTATTGTAGTAGAGCTAGACTAATTTAGAAAATTGTCATGTAGGTGCAATTATCTGAAAGATAAAGTACTCGTAAGATGTTGAATCTGTCTTTTCATCATCTTAAGCTTTAGAAAATTAATATGCTATCTATTTTTGCTTGAACTTTGGAAATAAAATGCTCAACTTTTTGAGCTTTTAGTTACTCATTTAATTCAAAGATTTAGATCTAAAATTAAGAATATAGGTTTATTATTACTTTGTATTGTTTAAGAAATTGTAAAGACTGACAGTAAAAGCAAGGTATTGGAGGCATAGCATTTGGGATCTTGAGCTACTGAGTTAGCTAGTGATTAAGAATCTGACAGGACTGGTAGATACTATCTAAAGGGAACCTGCCATTACATTTATGCTGCTAGAACTAAGGGCAGGATTGTTTCCCTCTGTAAAATCACTACATTTCAGAGACAATATAGTTTTAAAAGCCATCAAAAGACTAAAAAAAGAGTAGTCTACTCCAGTGAGGCCCTCCGCTGTCTTCTCTCCTACCCACCACAGTTGATTAAAAGGTTTCTCCCACATGTCCTTAGGGAGATATTTGTCAATCAATTGGAGAGGAGTGGAAAGAAGTCAGCCGGAGTTAGGACCAAACCAGTCAGATCTCTCCCGATAGTCCTTGGTTGGCTTTTAACCCCTTCAAGACTTAGGGATTTTCCATTTTTGCGTATTTATTTTGTGCTCCCCTTCTTCCTAAAGCCATAACTTTTTTATTTTTCCATCAATATGACCATGTGAGAGCTTGTTTTTTTTTGGATGAGCGGTACTCTTCAACATCATCATTGATTTTACCATATATAGTCTACTGGAAAAAATGAAAATAATTGCAAGTGCGGTGAAATTTTAAAGAAAAAGTGCAATTTCACAATTTTTTTTTCTTTTACCATGTTCACTACATGCTAAAACTGACCTGCCATTATGATTCTCCAGGTCATTGCAAATACCGAACACGTATAGGTCTTTTTTTATTGAAGTAGTGAAAAAACAAAATCCAAAGTTAAAAAAAAAAAAAGCACCATTTTCCGAGACTTGCAGTGTCTCCATTTTTCTGAGTTTTGGGGCCAGGTGAGGGCTTATTTTTTGACATTTTTATTTATATCATTTTGGGGCAGATAAATTGTTTTCATTGACAATAGCAGGGAGGAAGATTCGAGGGCACCACCAAAATAAGAAAGAGGGGATTCAGCAGCCACACACGTAAATGTGAATGTATGAAGACTGGAAAAGAAAGACGTGTGCATAAAGCACGATCTACCCTATAAATAATTGTGTGCAAAAGTAGAAAAAAATATAACCAATTTTATTCATGTGCAAAAAAGACAAACACTGCAAATAACACATTAAAAACAATTAAAAAGGCCAAAATGAATTTGGCGCATACAAACACCCATATGGGTCCTTATAAGGAACCATGAATAACCTCCTCCAATGAAAAAACAGTCTGACAGTCATATAAGGTAAGTATCACAAAAATGCATATAATGACCATATGAATGAGAATAAACAATGATCCTGACCTATAATAAAGACCAAAATAGAGGGTACTATATGCACCAATAATTAGAGCATAAAGTGCTGTGCCTAACCCTGAGTGTGCTGTTGCACTGTAAACACATATAAACAGATAAAGTTCCCGTATAGAGAAATATGACTCCATTTTATTGCAATGTCACAGCGACCAAAAAAATACAATTCTGGTATATTGATTTTTTTCTCAAGAGAGTTTTATGCAGACCCACTGTTGTCATGCCGAACCATTGGCACCCTGCGATCATGGGACAAGTGCTCTGGTGGGCGGGGTCTGTGACGTCCTTCCTACAAGTGCAAGGTAAATGTCACTGTCAAATTTGACATCCGCATTTAACATTTCAATAGCTGTGGGTGGATCGCGATTCCACCCACGACAATTAGGGGCACATGACAGCTGATCAACTCAGCTGTTATGTGTCAGAAAAAATGTGGGCTCAGTGCCAGAGCCCACATCAAATGCCAGGGCACGACCTATGAGAAACCTATACATCATAGGTCATGAAGAAGTTTAATCTATGCTTTCACTGACAATGAATTTTGGAGTAAAATAAATCTTGCTTCAGCTGAGTAGCCAGGCTCAAACATTCTACTCACAATTCGGGCAGCATAAATATTATGATCAGTTCTCTTTAAGAGCTCACTGACAACAGAAACCTATAGTTCTATTAGGAAGGTATGACATTTGTGAAGTGAAGTGCTTTTCAATTGGAAATATTTAATTGTGGGGTATTCTCAGATTATGTTGCCTAATAGTCAGAAAAGACACATTAACAAATAATAAAGTAAGAACCAGGTAGCTATGAAGATAGCAGCCAATATCCCATTAAACAGGATATGATTCATTAAGCATTGAACAATACTGAAATCAAAGGTTCAAATCACAGTCTTCCTACAAATCATTGCAATGAGACCAGAAACTGAGAATTCAATGCTGAATTCAAGGATTTGTAGACAAGTCAGTAGAGAGCATGAATTAAAAAAAAACCTAAAGGACATAAATGAGGTTGTTTCATTCTTGCAACCCCAGAAAATTAATGATTTTGCTGGATGAGGCCTTAGCTGGGCAGGCATATCCACTGAAGGGAAATAGGAAAATATAGCATTGCGTGATGGTCTTTTAGATGAATGACTATCGTTTTATTAAAATATAGGCTCAGTTTCTCTTGTGCATTATGATTCACATAGGGGTTCTTTAGCTGGGATAACCCCCATTTTCATGTTACTTTGTCCTGAAATGGCATGAGGACTGATGTGGTCAATCTGTTACAACCTGTTACGATCTGTTGATAGGTAACTAACTAATTCAAAGTAAAAGAAGATATATAGCAAATGCACAAAGTCGAAAAGCACACAAAGTGAGAGAGCACAAAACAGATGGTAAAATGCATAAAATGATGTCCAAAACTACAAATAAGCTGTGTCAGTCTCAGACTCCTGCCACACATTCAGCTTTGAATGTTTTCAATGAGAAATAGGTCTTATTAACATGCTCTTAGTCTGGCCGACCATGCTCATAAAGATGGATTGAACTGTAAAAAAAATGTTTCCTACACCAAAAAACCCTCGAATATTTGGTCACCCATTTGCCTGAACAAGGGCCATCCAATACATTTCACCTATAGTATTCCCAGGGCTTAAGATGAGACAATCCCTTGAGAGTAACATAAGATCGTTTCATAGTGTTGGCTCCAAAAACGGTTAAACATTTCAATATATTTCATACATTTGAACTAATTTTTACATTTCTGTTTATGAAAAAAAAAAAAAAACCATTGTACATGGAGCCTAGAATATTCAGAGACTGGACTAACAATCATTTAGCATCACATCCACTTACAGAGTTACCATCGGTTTAATTTTGAATTCATAAATCAATAGTACACGAGAAAATAGGCAACTTTGTAATATATCTAATAAGAGAAATCAGCTTCTTTCCACTGCCAGAATTGATCAGTCATTATCAAAATTCTCAATTCTGAAGTAAAATCTGTATTCATTGAAGACTTTCCCATTACTGAGATAGAAGTTGGCAGGTACTACTGATACAATTCTATATAGACCAGAGGAGGGAGGAGAAAAGAGCTAGCAGCAGAGTTTCTTCCTCCTCCTCCTCCTCCTCCTACTCCTCCTCTACCTCCTCCTCCTCCTCCTTATCTACATAGAATTTTATCAGTAGCAGCTGCCATCTTCTATCTCAGTAGTCTGCTTTCACTGAATACAGATTTTATCTGTGAATTGAGAATTTTGATGATGATTGACTAATTCTGGCAGAGAAAGGATCAGATTTTTTATAAGATATATTACAAAATGGCTTATTTTTATGTGTCCTATTGATTTATGAAATAAAAACTAAAACGATGATTACTCTTTAAATCATAATACCAGTAAATCTTTTTATTGTCCACGGGTATAGCATTTTATGCATTCATATATCAGCTTTTTTTCTTAGAGTAAAATTAGGATTGAAGAGACATTTAGAATATATGTACCTTACCTGCAAAGCAAAATGATATAATTCGTTCAAACATTCCATTTTCTTTGGAAACTGGAAATGTAATTCGCGATGAGGCAAAGGCAAGTACACTTGCTCTTTCCGACCAGGCAGTGCTGTGGCTGCTTGATAACTACTCAAAGCCACAATCACCTTCTGATCTGAGGAGCAGGTGACTGAAAGAGATCCTGTAATATCACAGAAACATTACATCTTAATCAGAAAGATACTGATGTGTAACATTCTAACTCATGACATTTCATTCACTTAAACTATCTACTTAACCTTTTCATAAATGCGATATGTCCCATCAGCAATTTCATTTTTTTCTGAAATATTCGAACATGCAGGGATTTTTGATCCAACAATGGGCATTGTGAAGACATTGCATTATTGTCAGTAGTTATTTTAGATGTGCTTACAGAATTAGCATTGTAGTCAAATGATAATCACAAATTTTACAGAAACAGACTATGATAACAAAGTACAGTCTCCATTTTGAAGCATGCTATATATAGTTGATGAGGCAAGGCATATAATAACTAAATAGTCTTGGGCATAGATATTGTTAAAAAGATTATAACAAAAGCAAGAGACCCTTTGTGCATTGTATGATTGTGTTAGTATTCCTCTGTACTGCGGATTGAGCACTAGTGGCTGCTGTTATTCACCTTGATAATTGTGCTGCATTTCCACTCCATACCACTGGAGGCTGCTGGTGTGTTCTGCAGTCACCCTTTACTAAGATGGCAAAATCTGAACCTGTGGAAGCCATCTTGTTTCCTGCATAGCAAAACCAAAAATCTTAGCTGGACTATAAGCATGCAAAGTGTAAGAACACGTTCATCTTCATTCTATGGCAATTTCATAGACAAAATCCAAGGGAAAGAAAAAACAAAAATGAGCATATAATCTGCAACAAGTAAATCAGGAAATGGTACTAGTACATGTAAATAACATAAGGTACTTAGTTAAAGCTGTTTTGATCTAAGATGAATAAAAGCCAACAACATCAATGTGTACCCATTGGGATGGTATCAACTTGTATCTAATATTAAAAAAGTATTCCATCTGTAAAACCTCTCACGGATGGGTGTCTTAGTCTGGCCCTGTTAACTAAGTACCGACGGTGCGCCCGGCCGATAGAGCAGCCGTGTAGTAGCAAGGTTGATGAGGGCGTGGTCAGGTGACATCACCAAAAACTGTGTGACGGGTGCACGAGAGGACTAAAACCGACGCGTTTCAAAGGACTGCATCCTTTTTCATCAGCCTGATCCTCAGCTCCACAACTAAGCGGGACCGCACTGTCAGGACGCTCCCCAGGACTCACACATCACCCGCATGGAGCTTCCACTATCATCGCACTGACTACTTGTGCCTCACATCCACTGTTTTTACAGTAAGTGATTCAGCTGTATTAGACAGTGGTCTATCTATTAGTGAGCATGGAGATCCACGATCTAAGGTACCATCAAATACTGCAACACTCTGAGTGCACAGCTATTTAACAGGATCCATTTAGATACACTATCTGCATTTATTTAAATGCATACACCCATATGCGGTTTATTGCAATTTCATGAGGTACCTCTTTGAAGGTACACTCAAAAATCAGGGATTACCTTCATATTGACCAAAGCCTAATACTTCACATTTGCATCCTGATATCTTTATTCTAGAACAGGAGTTCCAACCACAACAAAAGCTTTGGAGATCGCAGCACATCATAATATTGTGACTAACTTAGTGTTGTAATAATATGCCATGACTTCCAAGGGTTTGTCATGGCTAGAAAACCTGTTCTAAAGTGAATGCAGGCATATGATTTTTACACCTAGAGAAAATCACCTGTCTGGTGCAGAAACATGTTGGTGTTAATGAAAAAAATGATTTGGAATCACAAGTCTCCTTATTCGAGCAGCACAGCCCACCTAAACATGATAGTTTCCACTTTTGCCATTATACATCTGGAAGAACCATTTCCTGCAGGCATGGGGCAACATCAGTGGCTTTCTATACTTTTATACATGTTGTTCACTTCACCTTCAGGTGAGTGCTGCCATCACTTATGCTTATCTTTTACCAGATTGTATTGCCCTATTTTGTGTGTGCTTCTGTCACTCTCCAGAGCTTATCAAAGTGGAGACAAAGGCTCACAACTCTGGAAATAAGAATCTCTGAGGACAGGATGATGGGCAAAGGGTAATTTTCAAACTAGGCACTAGACATTAGGCCTATATTAAGCACATACTTCTTATTTTAAACAGTAACATGGTGTCATGGGTGTGTCAGAGGCTGCAGACAGTCGCAAAGCATCTGTCTGCAGAAGGTCTTTGTGGTTGGCTTTGCAGGCACGTCCTTGTCCTTCTGACTCTTGGACCCAGTGACAACCTGCCCCTGGCTCTAATTGACACACCTGGACCTGGGTGTTTATAGACTTCCTGTTTGTTTCTGAGAATTGACAGTGATATTTCCATTTCCCCCTGTTTAAGCTTGGTGCTATAGCAGTCAGTTATCCTCCTCTTTGGTGCTGTTAGAGTACATCAGTGTTATCTCTCTGAGTCTACTCAAGATAAGTGTTCCCCTTGTTTGTCTATCCCAGCTGTCTTTAGTTATAGTGGGGATTGACTAGTGAAACTCCGTCCTTCCCTAATCAGGGCTTATCGCCAGTGTCAGGCAGGAATTAGGTTTCTGCTCGGCGATAGGCGCAGAACCTATATAGGGGCATTTAGAGCAGACAAGATGACATTAGATCTGCTTAGGGGTCCCCACTACTCTCTTCCTAAGTGTTGGGCTCCCTTCCCCTTGTCCCTTCATGTTGCACTAAGTCTTCCCACACTGTGCATGACATAAGGACATAAGCTGCAAGGTCTCAATGTCACATACCCTATTGATTTGTATTCATGATTTTACTTGGCATGCACTGATCTAGGCAAAGGTCTATAAGCAGGAAGTTGGAGAAAGTTACCTATAAATTCAGATACAGATACAGAATTTCTTAAAGGGTATATCCGGGACATTATGGAAAAATAAAAAATGTGTCTAAGCACTAACAGGCAGGTAATTTCACCTTACCTGCCTGCTGTTCACCACACCGTTCTTGTCTGGTACATGGCAGTCACAGACTGCTCCTACCAGGTATTCAGCTGTCTTTGCTGATGCAATGGGTCTTGACTTCAGATGTTATTATGATTGACAGCCGCCTCCTGCAGTTATGCAGCGGGGATCGGGCTGTCAATCAGAATGACATGGAGGTCCCACCCTATCGACAGAGCAGAGCAGAGAAGAATCCTCCACTCTGTAAACATGTTGTCAGCAGAGGCTTCTGAATCCCTGTTAAGAGCGGTCTGTGACCACTGTGTGCCGAGGAAGAATGGTGCTGGATACAACATGCAGGGAAGTTGCAATTACCTCCCTGTTAGTGCTTAGGTACATTTTTTGTTTTTATAAAGTCCCGAATGCACCCTTTAACATAACACAAAACAATAAGATACACCACTTCACAGAAAGGTATCATGTTGCATAAAAGTTTAACTTGACATTGAACATGTTAAGTGTCAAACTACACTTTTCTGCACCATGATATCTTGCTGCATTTTGTTATATGTATTAGGGATTGCTCACATGAGCATATAACATGGCTGAGTGCTATCTAGTGTTATAAGAGAAAACAATAGGTCCATGTGCAGCAATAGGGGCAGTGCAGATTAGCACTTTTTTCTTATACTGATTCAGCATGAGAAAACACTTGCAGCATGCTTCGAGTGCATCTGATAATAAGTTCACGTGTACCCATACAAGTCTATGGGATGGGTTCGCGTGAAACATTGGTCTGTCCTAGAATGTCATTAGAGAGCAGTCCGTGTAACAACCTTGTTGGCAACACTGCATGGCCTCCCATCCCTCACACACCTACTTTCTCACTGCTCCAGGTCATGCTGTGATTTCTGTCTTCTGACGGCTCCAGGCTCTGTACCCCTTGCTTTCTGTCTGCTCTCTGCATATCTCCTGGCTGTATATATAGGGGGGCGGCGCCAGAACTCTCTGGCTCTTATGAAGTCAGGGTGCACCTGACTGACCAATTACCATTAGCCCTCTAGTATTTAGGGCAGGCCCATGCTGTGATTCTTGCCTGTGCAATGTGTTAGCTCAGTTAGTGTGTTGCTGCTAAGCTGCCAGGTCTTGCTTTGTGTTCCTCCATCTTGGAGGCTTCACTCCTAGCTTTGCCTTGTACCTGTTTGTCCACCCTCCAGGAGGCAGAATATCCTGGTCCCTGTGTCTGTGTTTCTGTACCTTGTCTCGTGTCATTACCTTGTCTGAACTCTGTCCTACCTCTGTTTCTTAGTCTCCTTGTCTGCGGTTTCCTTCCCTGCTGTGCCTTGCCTAGTGTTCTCTCTGAATCTCTTTCTGCCTCTTGTCCGCACTCCTGCAGTTCTGCTTCGTTCCACTCTGCTTCACTCCTCCAGCTACAGAACCTCTTGCTGCAGCTTCTCTCCGCACATCCTGCGGTTCCGCTTTGCTTCACTCCTGCAGCTGCAGAACCTCTTG
>VIAB01000729.1:246672-258776 GCA_009801035.1 Oophaga pumilio
GCGCGGATGCCGCTCCTGGCTGTCAGTGCAGGAAGCTCGGCCACCGCAGCTCTGAGCTCTTGCACTGATAGGGCAGGAGATGCTGAAATTTCAACATCTCCTGCCCGATCGCAGTGACAGTTCTAATGTATGACGTGCACAGTCCGTCATGGTGCCGGAACTGACATCCTGCCATGATGGACTGTGCACATCGATGGACATTAAGGGGTTAATTTTTTACCAAAGCTGTATATATACTGTACAGTTGAAACTAAACTCTATAAAAAGACATATATTCATGTTTCTCTCAATGTCTGACATGACATCAGAATAAACCTTTCCCGTTTTAGGTCACTTAGGTTTACCATAATTACTAATATTTGCCAAATGCCAGAGTAATGAGAAAGAGAGAGAAGAATGTGTTAAGACATTTTTATTACTTATGCAAAATCAAAAGTTTACATACACTAAGATTACTATTCCTTTAAACAATTAAGGACTGCCCATACGATGTGTTTACAAGTTTCTGATTTTTTTTGAAACATCTGAGTTAATATAAAAAACACATCTGTGGATGTATTTTAATGCACATCTAAAACACACTGCTTTATTGTGTAGCATCATTGGAAAGTCTAAAGAAATCAGCCAAGATATCAGGAACAGAATTGTGGATTTGCACAAGTCTGCCTCAACCTTGGGTATAATTTCAAGATACATGAAGGTGCCTGTACAAAAAATTATATGCAACTACAAGCAAGATAGGAATGTCAAGCCATCATACCGCTCAGGAAGGAGACGGGTTCTGTGTCCCAGAGATGATTGTGCTTTGGTCCGACATGTGCATATCAACCCAAGGACAAAAGCAAAAGACCTTGTGAAAAGATGACAGAAGCTGGTAAGAGTGTGTCAATATCCACAGTGAAACGAATACTGTACCAATATGGACTGAATGGCTACTCTGCAAGGAATAAGCTATTACTCCAAGAGAAACATAAAAAAAACAGATTAATGTTTGCAAATGCACACAAGAACAAAGACATTAATTTTTTGGACATGTCTTGTGGTCTGATGAAGCTAAAATTGAACTTTTCGGGCATAATGACCATTGCTACGTTTGGAGGAAAAAGGGAGAAGCTTGAAAGCCTAAGAACACCATCCCAACTGTGAACCAGGGGTTGGCAGCATCATGTTGTGGGGTTGTTTTACTGCAGGAGGGACTACTGCACTTCACAAAATAGATGGCATCATGAGAAAAGAAGATTATGTGCCAATACTGAAGCAACATCTCAACCAGGAAGTAAAAGCTTGGGTGGAAATGGGTCTTCCAAATGGACAACAACCCAAAGCATACCACCAAAATTCTAACAAAGTGGCCTTACGGCAAAAAAGTAAATTTTTGGAGTGTCCATCACAAAGCACTAATCTCAATACTATTGAAAATGTATGGGCAAAGCTGAAAAGGCAGGCGCGAACAAGGTGACCTACAAATCTGGATCAGTTGCACCAGTTTTGCCAGGAGGAATGGGCCCAAATTCAAATCAACTATTGTGAAAAGCTTGTGGAGGGATATCCCAAACGTTTGTCCCAAGTCATTCAGTTTATGGGCAATATTACCAAATACTAATGAAATGTATGTAAACTTTGACTTTGCAGTAAGTAATAAAAATGCCTTAAAACATTTTCTCTCTCATTATTCTGGCATTTGGCAAATATTAATAATTATGGTAACCTAATTGACGTAAAACTGGAAAGGTTTTTTTCTGATTTCATGTCATAAATTGAGAAAATTATGCATGTTTTTTATTTAGTGTATGTAAACTTCTAGTTTCGACTGTATATGTGTGTGCTAAAAAGAGTACCCAATTCTGACCTCTATAGTGCCCCACTGTTTACTGTGGCCAAACAGAGAATGTTCCATATACTCGTATAACCAACATTTGTTTCCTGTCACTGAGCTAGTTTATATCCCAATTACACAAATTCCCCTTTTCTTATTGCTATCACTTTATGTACCAACCTTATACAATAGCACTGAATCAAACTCCTTTGAAAATTGTAGATGGAAAACAATCATAATTAAATCTGAAACTTACTTCCTCATACAAACTGATCCAATAGGTTTATGAGGGACTAGTCCTGTCAAACTAATGTTCATGCTGGGTCATGAGGTCATGCTTACTGAAATACTCCAGCATTTATCAGAAAACCCTCAGAGAGTTTGCCCACAGTAAAGGATATACCTGAAGACCTATAATTTCTAGGCTCAATTTTTGTCCACTCTTAGAATATTGACCTCACACTTGCTATGTGTCAGGTCTGTGGCTACAGACCCTGTTTTTATGAATCCTTGAATATTATAAATAATGGTCTGTTCATTAGGCTAGGGTCGCACAACCATTTTCTCTCCTATTATGCTAAAGAGATTCTGATCAGAGTTTTATCAGAGTTTGATCAGAGTGTGATCCATTTTCCTCGGAGGTGGAGAGAAAAAAAAAGTTTCTCTATTCAAGAAGTCCTTGAAAATCAGACCACACTGTATTCTGCAGAATACATATTTCTTCAATCCTCTTCTTGCTGTTTTTTTTTAAACATAAAGGGGCAGGAAAATGATTAAATTGTTTACTCTCCTCACTCTTTACCTGTCCCATTAGCCCTACATCCTGTCCAATCCTTCACGCCATTTATAATTTCCCTTCCCTCATTGCACATTTCCTCCTTGGCCTTCTTCACTTTGACTTTCTGCTGTTCAATGCCTTGGACTGATGTCACCGCTGCGCACCATACATTGTGACATCACTACATTATAATTGCGAGCTGTGTCTGTTTTTCTTTCACATCCTCAGATGAGGCCTAATTTGGCACATGGGAATGTTGGACATAAGTGATAGGGACCATAAATATTTAGGTACCCCTTGATGTGTTTGGATGGCTTCTACTCTCTTAGATCAAAAAATGCTAAGTTCATTTCATTTTTAATGTTTATAGTAATAGTGGAATTCGTGGATTCAATAATCGCAGGGTACTGATGCATTGTGTATGTATATGTTTGCATATTTGGCACATAGCATAATTGTGCATAGGTACATTAATTTAATACTAAATGTGCGTAGGCCCTTTTTATTTCTTTCATAGTATACATTATATTGAGCAGGTGGCTCCCTTCAGGATTCCGCACCCTTATCTACACACTCTTCCCAGACAAAGTTTTAATTGTGAGATATGTCTGGTCTCCTTTTTACACAGCATTCAGATGATGACTGGTTTGGCACATGGACAGATAGGACATCAGTAATAGGGACCATAATAATAGAGGAATAACGGGGATGCTCACTGTTTATGTGGGTGCTCAGGAGAACAAGTCATATAATTCCAATAATATATTCCGGCACTCCAAACGTTTGTAGGATGCAAAAAAATCAGTCTTTATTGAAGACAATAATAGCTCATTTGTGAAAACGTATATCCAGAAAACAATAATGCATACAGGTATGTTACAGGTACACCATTTCTCAACGTTTCGGCATTTCACGCCTTTTTCAAGAGGTACCTTTTACTGTAAAAAAAGGAAAAACAATAAAACATAAATAAATAAAAAACGCATAAAACACAAGTACATATGTGCACAGAAACCACAAATGAGCATATAGACAATTGCATATAGGGGCAAACAAAATTGGGACACAAGAAACAGAACCCACTGAGGAAAAAAACAAATAAGTAATATCAATGAAACAACAATAGAAGAAATACCGTGCTATTTTTATGTATTCCAAAAGAAACTTGTGTCAATATGTAATTATATCCAACCTTATGTGGACAAATTAACTGCATATTAATATAGAGGTATATATATGTGTATACATATCTGTCTCCATCTTTCCATGGACATATAATTGAGGCATAAATGAAAAATAATTGAGAAAGACCATGTCAAACATATAATTATATACCTAGAAGGTCATCTGACACCGGTAGGATTTAGCTAGTAATATACCAATTACTAATGGTCAGTGTAACAGATCATCATATATGATTAAAGAGAGCAGTTATAAGAAAAAAGAAAAAAGATGGAGAGGACGCTAAAGCAAACAGGCATCTCAGACCAATCACAATATATATTCTCTAGTAAGAAAAGACGCACGTCCGAATAAACCCACCGTGAGAACATGAATAAACAATGGTACATCAGCACATATAGGCATTGTCAAAGCCGTAAGGGCTTTCACCCCTTACGGCTTTGACAATGCCTATATGTGCTGATGTACCATTGTTTATTCATGTTCTCACGGTGGGTTTATTCGGACGTGCGTCTTTGATATTTTTACATGTGGACCCTTTTCTTACTAGAGAATATATATTGTGATTGGTCTGAGATGCCTGTTTGCTTTAGCGTCATTCTAGGTATATAATTATATGTTTGACATGGTCTTTCTCAATTATTTTTCATTTATGCCTCAATTATATGTCCATGGAAAGATGGAGACAGATATGTATACACATATATATACCTCTATATTAATATGCAGTTAATTTGTCCACATAAGGTTGGATATAATTACATATTGACACAAGTTTCTTTTGGAATACATAAAAATAGCACGGTATTTCTTCTATTGTTGTTTCATTGATATTACTTATTTGTTTTTTTCCTCAGTGGGTTCTGTTTCTTGTGTTCCAATTTTGTTTGCCCCTATATGCAATTGTCTATATGCTCATTTGTGGTTTCTGTGCACATATGTACTTGTGTTTTATGCGTTTTTTATTTATTTATGTTTTATTGTTTTTCCTTTTTATACAGTAAAAGGTACCTCTTGAAAAAGACGTGAAATGCCGAAACGTTGAGAAATGGTGTACCTGTAACATACCTGTATGCATTATTGTTTTCTGGATATACGTTTTCACAAATGAGCTATTATTGTCTTCAATAAAGACTGATTTTTTTGCATCCTACAAACGTTTGGAGTGCCAGAATATATTATTGGAGTAATAGGGACCATTCATATTTAAGTACACCTTGATGTGATTGAATGGCTTTTGTGCTCTTTGATCAAAAAACGCTACCAAAGTGTCTTACATTTTTAACGTTTACAGCAATATTGCAGCTAATGTATTTTGTAGTCACAGTGTACTGATGCACAGTGTATGTATATAGAAACCCAAAAAGAACCAAAGAAAATGGAGCAACCAAAATCACCAAACAAAAAATATATTTTTTTTATTAATTATATAAAACAAGTAAAAAATAATAGCATGCACAGCTGTGGTGGGCTCATCCATGTCCTCTCCTATCATGGGTAAGCATTAGATTATATACTAAAAAGCACAAGATACTTTAGATCCCGGACATTTTTGGTCTATCCTAACTATAAGTAATATCTTACCCATTTCTATTTCCTCATTTGGGAATTAATCTATATGGTGCATGCTATTATTTTTTACTTGTTTTGCATTGGAATTTGATGTGGTTTCCCCCTATTTATATCTTCCTTATAGACCTCTAATTGTTATATCTTTGATGATGAATGTTTGGTGATGAATAAAAGGTATTTTTTATATATCACTTTTTTTGGTGGCTTTGGTTGCTCCTTTAGTTCCTCTTCTGTTTCTAATTATTATGGGAGTACTCCACTACTTACTCTATATTTTCATTTAGGAGGGACTATATATTGGATGTCCCCAGCCTGGATTAATGATGAGTCTTGAGAAAATTATTGTATTGACAGTGTATGTATATGTTTGCATAATGCCACATATCGTATTTGTGCACCTGTACAATAAGTTAATACGTAAGGTGTGAAGACCCTATTTTTTTGTTTTTTGACATTACAAAGTGAGTCACCCAAGTGATGATATGACACACATACTCAATGACATCTGAGTACTGGTAGGGCAACAAGTTATGGCCTAGAGTGAGTAGGCCAAACCTAATATTCATGACTGGGGAATGGGAAAAAAAGAGAGAAAGAGAGGTGAAGCACAAGATGGTGGACTGAGGGGAACGCGAGTCATTTGAGATTTCAGTCATTATTTTATTCATACATCCTATGTTTATTATAGCTTAGGATGTACAGAGAATCCAGAGCATAACAAGGAACATACAATTAGCAGTAAAATCTATGTTATTTGACCAATTTGAATCTTGCCAGATATGCTAAACTCCAGTAGTGAAATTGTTATAATATAGAACATATTGTTTAAAGTTTGCCATGTAACATTTGTCTCCTTATTGTCTCTTTAAAAAATACATTAATCTAAACTTTACATATGAGGAATTTGTAATCCAGATAATTATTGTGTGACTGCAATTACATTTATCTTCAACCTCTTCACCCCAAAGAGCAATTACTATTTTAATTTGGAAATCACATAACGGATATCTGTTCTAGAAGTGAACTATTAGCTCTTTTATACAGCTTTTGCTGAACGAGGCAGTTTCTTACAATGAAACAAATATACACCACCTTATTCATATTGTGATATATGCAAACAGAGATGATAGAATCTTTTGACAGTCAATTTCACTAGGTTTGTCAAATTGGAAAAAAAAAAATATTCTTAAGGAATCGATTTTCCCCAAATCACAGTGCTACAAAGTCTCCGACTGTCCTGAACAGATGCGTATAATGCTCTGTGGTCTCCTAGAATTGTAATTAACTTCTTTCAAGCTCTAGTAATGTCAAAGTGACCTCACCATAGAGTTGATGGTAACATGTTATTAACCAACAGCCCATTTAATAATACAATGCACCGAAAAAATTTTCATGCTATTAAACGGTCCAAAAAATTATCTCACTTACCAATTTTTTATCAGGCAGTCAGCTCTATGCAGAACACTTATTCAAATGGACCTTGTTGCTATGAGAGGTAACATCATCCTGCTGTGGCTGAGACGAATGATGCGACAAATATTCCATAACACCCTCCGCTTCTTCCCACAAATACACTTGCCGGTGACACAAGAGTCCATTCGTGCTCTGCTTTTGGTAGTACTATGGCCTGAATAGCTGGTGTCAATGATGGTGGTTTTTCTGCTGCAATGCTTCCACATTTTCAGCATTTTACACACTTTAATTAACTTTTGACTCTCTTTCAACTGAATTTATTTATCCATTGCCAAAATGGATATAAAAATGAGAAGGTAGGAAGGTACACAGACAAAGAAAAATGTGGCTGAAGACCAAAGAATAGGTATGGCCTTACAGTTGACAAATTGATCCTGTAAAACAGGTACACAAAAACAGACATGCTCAGTTAAAAGTCAAAATTTTTAAAACTTATTTTTTCAATTTAAAAATATTCAAACCCTTTCCCAAAAATAATATAATAAAATATGTTATGTAGGTAAAAGGCCAAAAAGCTATCAAATGCAATTGGTCACTGTATTTCTGTGGCATTTATAGACGAAAAATGTGGCTAATAAAACAGATGTGCAGCACATACACTTTGTATAGGCAGTATCTTAAACTTGAAAGTATATTTTTTTTTAAAAACAATTATTATTTTTTCACAACAAAAGAGATGGAACAAAAAAACTCAGTACAATTGCCCATAATATATATACAGCAAGATGAATGTCTGCTACTCTTCATCACAAATCAATCACATTGAGTCAGGCACTGTTGCTGTGACCTCTCCTATCTCTACTCTCCTATAAATTAAATGTCTATATTATTAGCAGACTGTTACACTCATCCTCTTCAGTGCTAAAGCTGTTCAACACATAACTATGGAGTGTTTTTATTTTGTATGGTTATCTATATCTCTAACTGGATATCCTTAATCACTCTAAAATAACTGCTGAATACCTGCCTCACATTTTATATAGGCTATTATAGTCCCTCCTGATGACTTCACTATGACTTGTGATGTGATAACTGCAAGGCAATATGGTAAAGCCCCCGGAGTCGTACCTTATGTCATTTCAGACTTCTGTATCTGATGCAATCTTCTTAATGTGTAACAATGGAAGCAGGCATTTTTTTGGGTAATTCAGAAAAATTGATTTGTAAACTGCTTGAATTCATTGAGACCTAAGAATGTTATAAAATTTGACTCAAATAAGATTTTTATTGAATCGATTCAATGATCTGTATATCAATGCAATGAACTACTGTAATATTATCATATTTGTATTATTATTATTATTATTATTAGGATAACACTTAGAAAACATAAGGTTCCTTTGAATCTTTTTTTATGATTTCAGTTACCACAATTCAAATTCAATAGATTTATTTTCAGATATGTCCAGCCAAAAGTAAAGGCTAAAAAGAATATATCTATAGGTGTGTACTGCTAAATATATCAATATATCAAGGAGTGCACAAATAAGGAATGAAAAATGAGAAGTAGAAAGGCTTTCACTCCCTTGCCCTATTTATAAATGATTTTGGTTTCTAGTAGGGATGAGCGAGTAGTGAAATATTTGGACTCGCTATATTCCTAACGATTAGGTCTTAATACTCGGGTATTCGTAACGAGTAGCGAGTCCAATGCAAATCAATGGGAAATGCGAGTAATTTTCTGCTGGACCCTACAAGGCGGTCTGGGGGCCTGAGGAAAAGGCTGAAATGGGTGCATGATTGTTTAAAAGCAGACAATTAAAATCTGTATGTTGGTTAACGCAAGAAGAATCCACCCATCATCATCACAAGGGGTTCAAAATTCTAAAGGTTGGACTACTGTCCTTGTTGCTCCACTGCAACTGCACAATGTGCAGGCATAGTGTCTTCAAAAAAATTAGCCCAAGGGGCTGTATCATGGTTGATGCAGGAAGGAGGCCTCAAGGGCCAAACAATTAGGAAACTAGACTACTAACACGGTAGTTCCAGTGCCCAATGTGCAGGCATAGACATAGTGTTTCCAAAAATTAGCCCGAGGGGCTGTATCATGGTTGACGCAGGAAGGAGGCCTCAAGGGCCAGACAATTATGGAACTAGACTACTAGCTTGGTAGTTCCAGTGCCAAATGTGCAGGCATAGACATAGTGTTTCCAAAAATTAACCCAAGGGGCTGTATCATGGTTGATGCAGGAAGGAGCTCTCATCACAATTGCCTCCGATAGAAATATTAATGAATGGAACATTGTTTCTAGCTTGTTGACCATGCAGTTAATGTGTCAGAAGGAGTAGGATACAAATGTAAGAAGGAGGAAAGTGCTTTGTATGGGAAGAGATGGACTTGATCACAAGTAGCATAAAATAATGTTTTGGGTGACTTGAGGTTGGAATGATGTCATCTGGAGGGTTTAAAAACTGTGGCGAAATTCAGTCCTTAGTAAATTTTATCAGTCAACCTGTCTGCATTTTCTGTAGTCAGCCGTGTGCGTGTATCTGTGATGATCGCCCCAGCAGCAATGAAAACATGCTCTGACAACACACTAGCAGCAGGGCAGGCCAGCACCTCCAAGGCATATAAGGAGAGGTTTGGCCAACTGTGCAGCTTGGATACCCAGTAATTAAACGGAACAGTAGCATCAGGAAGGACGCAGGTATGGTCACTTAGATACTCATTGATCATGTTGTTCAACTTCTTCCTCCTTGACATTGTTACCGGTCCAGCTAGTCCTTGCTGATGAGCCGGTTTACTGAAGATGGCCCAGTTTGTGGACATTTTCCCCCCATCTTTTTTGGACCTGCTGGGCGTGTCTCTCCCCATTAATGCATGCTGTTGCAAAGAGCTGGTACCTCTGCTACCAGCTGTGTCTGAATCTGATGTTGTCATTAAATGATTGACAATGGCCCTTTTGATGAATTGTGAAACCCCTTGGTGAGTGCAACAGTTGCAAAGGAAATTTGTCCTTGTACCATGGGTCGAGAAAGGTGGCCAATCAGTATAGGTTGCTGTTGAAAATGTGGATCACGTGAGAGTTTTGGGACAGACAGATAGACATGAACTGTGCCATGTGTGCCAAGCTGCAATGAGGCAAATGTTCTATGGCCACAGAAGGAGGAACAATACCCATCCTCTCCTCACACTGACTTTCCTCCTCCTCCACCTCCTCCTCTCCAGCCCACCCATGCTGGACAGACCTGAAGCTGGGGTTGAGAGTCCCCTCTGTAGCATTATGGGTCCCCTCGGTACCACATAAAAATAAGTCCTCTCCATCCTCATTTTCCTTCTCATCTTCATCACCCAATATTGCCTCATATTGGTTGGGCTGGGTAGGATTACCCAATGTGAAATTTTGCTCCATACCCAGCTGATGGGCACTCAAAGATTCCATGTTTAGATTATGCAGCAATTCTTTCAATGTACATAGCATTGGGATGGTTACACTTATAATAGCCTGATCACTGCTCACGAGGATGGTGCAGTACTCAAAGTTACTCAAAGTTATCAAGCACCTCACAAATGTCAGCGATCCACACCCACTCGACAGTTGTTATGTTTAAGCTGGTATTCAGAAAGTGCCCTCTGCTGCTCACTAATCCTTACCAAGATATGATATGTTGTGTTCCACCGTGTGGGCAGGTCGCAAATGAGTTAATGATTTGGAAAATTAAATTGCTTTTGAAGAGCTGCAAAATCGGCAACGGCGGTAGAGGAATGGCGGAAATGGGCGTAAAAATGGAACACCTTCTCAAGTAGGTATGTCAAGTCAGGGCATGTTTTGATAAATTTCTGAACCTCTAGGTTCAGCATGTGAGCCATGTATGGCATGTGTACCAGCTTCCTGAGCTTTAAAGCCAACACCAGGTTACGACCATTATCACAGACAACCAGACCGGGTTACAGTTGCAGTGGGGATAGCCACTGATCGGTCTGATGTTTTATTCCTTGCCACAGCTCTGTTGCAGTGTGTGGTGTTTGACCTAAACAGATAAGCTTCAGCAGAGCGTGTTGCCACTTTGCCAATGCGCTGGTGCACAGCTCCCAACTTGGGAGTGTTGCGGAGGGTAATTCAGCATAGGGTGAGGAGGCAGAGGAGGAGGAGGAAGAGGTGAGGCAGGATGTATATGATGAGGCAGAAACCATGATTGAGGTTGACACCGCTATTCGTGGTGTATGTAGGATATGTGATGTTCCAGTTTGTGACTTTGTCCCACCCTCCACCAGGTTCAGCCAGTGTGCCGTGACAGAAATGTATCATCCCTGTCCACAATTACTTGTCCACGTGTCTGTTTTTAGGTGGACCTTCCCAGTTACGGCGTTGGTGAGAGAACGCTTTAGATTGTTTTACACATGCTAGTGTAATGTGGGGAAGGCACACCGGGATAAATAGTGCTGGATGGGAACAGAGTATCGTGGGCAGCCACAGCCAAGAGATCACGGACAGACTGTGTCCCCACAAGCTTAAATGGCAACATCTCCATGACTAGCAACTTGGCAATGTGCGCGTTTAGTATTTGGGCTTGTGGGTGCGTGGGTTGATATTTACGCTTCCTTTCATAGATCTGGGGCACTGACAACTGGATGTATGGCTGGGACAAACAAGTGAATGGGATTGTTGTGTCCTGTGTCTCTGCAACAGCAGCTTGTGAGCAGGAGGTATGAGCACCTGATTTATGGCCGCAGATTGGGAAGGATGGATCACAGGTGACATAGCAGTGGTTTGAGTGTGTGTGGTAGTGGAAGATTGGGTGCTACTAAAAAATTTTATTCCTTTTCTGCCATCCAAGACAGTATCTGCTCTTGCTCTTCTGGCTTCCAGACACGTCTATGTTCCAGACCGGGAATTTTCGCCTTTGGTCGGCGCTCATAGCAATTGAGCATTTCTGCTACATATAGGCAATCTGATCATCGCCTGTATGTATCAGAGCCGATCAGACAACTACAGCTTCTAGTCTCCCATGGAGACTATTGAAGCATACAAAAAGTAAAAAAATTTTTTAAAATATTATCATCATTAAGGGAGCCTAGTCTCCAGAAACGCGTTGATATCAGCTTCTGTCATCTACTGCAATGAAGATTTTATCCTCTATGTAATAATTCATGTGAATAAAATTTGATCTTCATGGAATTAGTTGAGCTGGACATTTCTCTTTTCCTTGGATGGTTAAACGCTTGGACACAGCAGGTCCGTGCTCCAGAAGACAGTGCAATGCAATCACGAGTGAGCTGGATCTTTCTTGTTAATGAGTTATACATAGTGTTGAGCGATACTGCTCGGTATCGAAAAATAT
>VIAB01000729.1:266361-281432 GCA_009801035.1 Oophaga pumilio
CATAACATGGATAAGTGACATAACTTCTGTCAGGGACTGTATAGAAAGTATAGTATTTCTCATTAGTAAATAATTGCTAAAATGAGTTTTCAAGAAATAATCAGTTTAAATAGCGTGTTAAAACATTTTGCTTTGCACAGAAGGGTACAATTTAATCATTCTGGGGAATGATTTTATCATTTTATCATTCTGGGGAATGATTTGCTCGGCATCAATAATTTCAGCATGGTTTGCAGCCTGACTACTCTTAAAGGTGCAACAGATACATAGCTTGAAATCTGAAAAATATTACAAGAAATATTCTGCCTGTGAAAATTGAAGGAGTAATTATGGAGCTAAAGCAGCAGTCAAATCTAGACCCCTGGACCTGATAGGTTTTTTTGGCAAATAAACTATTTATTTCATATACAAATAAGGGGGCTTTCACACACCTTTTACTTGGCCAAGTGCTTAGTGTACTATTATGCCCCCTCAATTTGCATATTGAGCACTTTGTCACTTCCTGAACTCAATCAGCAGCTCAGCTCTGCACCTCAGCAAGGACTCTGCAAAGCCAACCAAGATACATTGCATTCATTGTGAACTGTCTTTTCTGGTTATTGCCTGCCGTCATCATAACTTGGGGAGCCTAGTGGTGCACTGTACCTGTATAAGTGGTTTAATAAGAGTTTTGGAGGTAAAATACTTAAATGTTCAATGCTGTTTTACAAATGTATTAGGAGTTGGATCTAAACTACATATTGTACAGAAGGGGCTCAACATGCATCCTTTCATGAAATATTAAATACAGCTAGACATGGTAAAGAGTTTATTTCTGAATAAATGACCTTATGTGTTCTAAGGGATATCCAAAGATACTATTTGAGTTTTGCTGTATTTTTCCTCTTTTAAAACTACAGTTCTCTTTTAATGAATTAAATGTAATCTTTCCTTTAAAAATCTTTGAAGTGCATCGTTATTGAGCGATTCATCTTTGGAAATGCAATTTCTATTTTTAACAGATAATTGACTGTCAATGATGTAGCCTCAAAGGAAATTCATGATTTTTATATTTGTTGTAATAAAATGGCTTTGTCCTTTTGGTGACAGTTTCACACTAACAGTGACAAACAATAATAAACTTTGCTAACTGTTAACCATTATTCTCATAAATAGTACAATTTTAGCAAAATGTGCTCAAACATAGAATTTTGAAATGTTGTTCAACCTGTGTGTAGAAGATACATATTTGTTTAAAAAATAGTGTATCATGTTTTTTAAAAGTGTTTTCTGTGAATATAATATCAATGTCCGTTCCCAAGACCACCACCAATCAGATGGATTTCCCAATGACAAGGGATAAATAAAACTTTACATTAATATAAAAACATTTACACAAATGTAAAACATTTATATTTAATTTTGGATAAGAGAGAGGGTCCAATCCAGAAAAGGGTAACAGTGCAGTTTATTTCAATGCATTTCAAAGTATTTTTACTTCTTCCTCAGGTGACTCACATAGAATGTACATAGCAGCAGTAAACAATCTTAATATATAGTGTGAAAATTCAAATATGAATGCCAAAGTCAAAAAGGCACCAAAATGGAGTGCGGACAATTCATCCCTTATCAGTACAAATGTTTTATAATTATGTACAATCTCTGTGATATTAATGAAGAAGTAAGAACACTTCAAAACGTGAAGAATATACTGCACTGTTATCCTCTACTGTATTGGACCACTTTTCTTGGCTATATATTGTCCAGCAGTGCAGGTTAGCTGCTACTCCTAAATTACCTGAAGTATAAGAATTCAGAGGATCAATTTACGGAACTAGGGTCCATCTGCCACATCAGTAGCCTCTGGTCACTGGATGCAAGTCTTGTTAATCTCTTACATTCCAGGATCCCTGGCACACCTTTTGATCAGGGGTGATGTCATCATTGTGGAGTGACACACAGATGACATCACGTCAACCCTGGCCAAAAAAAGCAATGCTGGTGATACCGGAAGGTAACCGAATCACAAGCCTCCTTTGTATTGACCAGAAACTACTGACCTTCCCAATGGACCGGAATCCCACAAATCGATAGGTCCAACTCTACTAAGAGTAGACTATTATTTTAGTTCCTTAAGTTTTACAAACGTGCTCAAATTTAACCACAGAGATAGTATTCCTGTAATAAATCACCAATAATGCACATATTTTTTTAAGGAAAAACTGGAGCAGCATAGAACTCTATAACATTAGGGTGCAAATCCTCTTCAGCAATAATCCAATGCTTGCCAACTTGAATATCCAAAAAACAGACAGCACTCCATTGAGTGCTGCCTGTTTTTTGGATATTTAATAATGCACAAATAAATATGGGTATGGAAATAAAGGTCTAGCCACACATTACAGATATTATTCCAATCAACAAAGAAAGAAAAACATCCAACAACCATTCAACAAAAATATAATATACAATATATGCTTTTGGGATTAATACATTAATAATGTTTTTGTTTATTTTGTGTAAACCACAGATTGATAAAAAGTTGAGACTAATATTGCCCTTTACTCCTCCAATATTAGAGCTATCTGGTCGGTGTGAGATTATTTTTAATGAAATAAAATAATTAATGAATTTATTTGTTTAAATTATATTAACAAAAAATATATATTCACAAAGAGCCACTCCAGTGGATAGAAGTTGCCTGCTGAACCTGCATCAATTGATCATTGACCACCAATTAGCAAAAAAAAAAATAAAAGCTTAAAATAAAATTCATCACTAGGCAATCATGTGGACTTTTCTCCACGATCTCGGCTCCCGAGATCTCAATCTGCGCATGTGCCGCCTCCAGCTGCCATTTTCCCAAAGCCCACCTCAAGGAAATCAATTGAAAGAGGACTCCACTCACCGCCAACATTTTATGAAAGCTCATGGCCCACAGCCTCACACTGCAAGGCCACCCCCTCCTCCAAGCATGGGGTTCGCAACATTGCATCACTCCTTCTACTACTGCCTCCTGCAGCAGAGACACTGCCTCCTGTGACCCCGATCCACTTCAACTTGTATGCTACATTCAGATTATAAGCATTTTCCTATTAAATTTTGGGGAAAAAAGTTGTCTTTTTATCTGAAAAACATGATAATTGTGTTGCCTTCACTCCGGCGATGTCGCCATCTTGTCAAGTGACTTTTTTTTAATACTTCTTATGGTTTGGATTGAATATAGTATTTATTTTTAATAGTAAGTTTTAAATGCATTTTCTGCCTGTTGCTTTTTGCTTCTGAAAAGGCTTTAAAGAGGTTGACCTCTTTCAGGAAATATTTGCCTGACACCTAAGTAAGCTGTAAAAACAAATCACATGTTGCTTACCTTCTCAAGGTCCAGTGTTATGTCTGCAGTGCTGCCTTGGACCTTCTCAAGGTCCAGTGTTATGTCTGCAGTGCTGCCTTGGACCTTCTCAAGGTCCAGTGTTATGTCTGCAGTACTGCCTTGGACCTTCTCAAGGTCCAGCGCTGTCTGCAGTGGTGCCTTGGACCTTTTCAAGGTCCAGTGTTATGTCTGCAGTGCTGCCTTGGACCTTCTCAAGGTCCAGTGTTATGTCTGCAGTACTGCCTTGGACCTTCTCAAGGTCCAGCGCTGTCTGCAGTGCTGCCTTGGACCTTTTCAAGGTCCAGCGCTATGTCTGCAGTGCTGCCTTGGCCTTTGTTGTTTGGCTGATTTAAATGATTCGCTACAGCGCTGTTAACATGACTTCACTACTGCAGTCAGTCTACAATCATCTAAGCAGTGCCGCATACACAGATCTAGACCTGGGTATGGTAAGTAAAGTTAGTTTATTTCTTTTACAATGAACTGAGGCAGGACTTATTTTATTTTTTTTTTAAAAGGAGTAGGTTCTACTCTGAAACACATTGCAGTAAATTGGAAGTTTTTCATGCTTATCACCTGGATTAATCTTTGTCAGCGGCAGCACTGAGGATCCATCGCACTCCTTTCTCATTTTTTTTTTAAGTTGACAATTCTTGTAAGGTTCTAAAAGGTTATTCACTTTTTGCAACTCTTGTAAATTGGGTAATCCTGATCAACCTTTAACAAGCAGGAAACACCTTAAATGATATCACGTCATCACACAATATGGTTAAAAATTACTAAGGAAAACTGTAACTTCAAAATAAAATAAATATTTTAATTGTTGACTTTTAGGACATTAGAGAATATATTATAACCTGTAATACATTAAAAACCTATTAACTAAGAATTGTCTAATATTTTCAAGGTGCTAGAAATATTATTAATGTATAAAAAAAGGAAAACATTCCCAACCCCTTAATCAAATTGTCATTAAAATATAGTGCTTCTGATTTCTGAGAACACATATATTAAACTCTAGAGTTATGGTAAATTACTGCATACATTGATAGGAAACTACACAAACACCACTGTATGCACTCCTATTATTGGAAAAATCTTATAAACTGCTAAAAATATGAATATTATTTATGCTTCTTAGGCCCCATTTACATTAAGACAAAGAAGTCCAATTTGTCAAAAAAATAGTTCTAATTTCACAGAACATTTCACACTGGATGACAAGCATTTTATTTATGAGCCATTTCATAAAAAGTTTCAATATTGCTTTGGCGAATCATAATAAGCTGTCACTAAAAGACACTGACCACTTTCATAGCAGAGTTCTTTCCTTTGCAAATAGAAATAGCCTATTTTTTAACTCAATTTAGCAACTATAAGTAAGGTTTAGCTGCAATAAAGTTTTTTTTTGGGGGGGAGATGGTAGATCAAGATGATTGTTTAAAGGTCTTTCTATTTTTTAATTACTATGAAGTCTATGTTCTATTCTTATATATAATATTGGAGACATCGCTTCATCATCCTGGTGCTCGTGGATTGTGCTTCTGCCCAAAACAATTACATGGAAATCAACTCCCACCACTTCTGCAATTAAATGTCAATCAAATTTGGTATTTCACAATTCATAATTACATGCAGCAATAATGTTTCAGCTACTTTAAGACAGTGGAATGCATTTTGGTCCTATTGAAGCTTTTAACTACTGCTGATAAAGGCTTGGAATGACCCAACACATGTTCAGCTGTCTTGAAGTAACTGCTACTGTGTAACTTCTTGTGTTTATGAATCATGACATCAAGGAATAAATTAAAAATCTTATTGAAGTCCCAAATCTTATTGTGTCACAGCCCCCAAATAAAACCCACGACGCAAAAAGCGCATCCGTGCTTGAGCACATACGGTCCATCACCCTCTGTCCCCCACATGGGTAAACACTTTATGTAATAGCACTATTAGCGGCACTTTATATCTGTCATATGGGTTCAATTCATTATTGGTATACTTTATCCCCTACATGGCTTCACAGTATATGCAGTTAACCAATACTTCTCATTGCCATTTCTCCAAGGATATTTGTAAACTGCAAGATACCTTGTAACCCGTAATGTACTGTGCTGCTATTTTGATATGAGTCAAATATGATGGCACGTGGTGCCTAGTCTGCTCCAAATATACTCATCTTGTTACTTGTTCTGGATTGGCCTACGGACATGAGATTTTGGGGTGGAGCCTAGCATATAAAAGGCTCTCATTGGTGCACGCGGGTGCGCTAATGTCATTTATGTTGTGGTGTGTGTGGGTGGATACTCTGCACATTTTCAAGTGTCTGTCTATGCTCCAAGACTGTACACGTTGGCAGGCAGGTAACACACTTCTGCAGTTTCCTTCCCCATGGTTCAACGCCTGAGTCTTTAGTCAGCTACTTGCTTAGGCTACTTGCCAGGCACAAATTCAGTAGTGTCAAGAAAGGGGTAACTAGCCGCTTGGCTTAGCAGTTGTCTCATTCTTGTGTGTGGTTAGCACAGTTGAGTTACAGAGCAAGCTCAATCCATGTGCTAACTTCCCTGTGACATCAACAGGGTGTAGTACTTCTCATACTCGGAGTTGTATCTCTCTGTAAAGTAACCAAGCTGGGTAGTCAGTGTTCCAATCACACTGTGTGTTGTTAACACAGTGTGTTTAAAGTGAATGCTCGCTGTTTTGTTCCGTCATTGTTCACACTAGCAGCTGGTTACATCTCTGTGGTTGCGATTGGACTTCATTTTTATATTTTATTTAGTGCGATCTGCCAACCCTAACAGGATTTCTTTGGAGTGTGGGAGGAAACAGGAGTGTCCAAAGGAAACCCACACAAACACTGGAGAACATACAAACTCCTTGCAGATGTTGTCCTTGATGGGATTTGAACCAAGGACCCCAGCGCTGCAAAGCAATAGTGCTAAACACTGATCCACCATGCTGACCATAAACAACTAGCCATAGAATGCACAACTGGTCCTATAGAATTACTATAAAACAGACAGGCATCCCATTTTTATTGCAGATGACATCAAAGATCTTATTTAAATGGAATCATAATAATGATGTTGTTTATTAACTCATTACACAACATAAAAAAACAGTAAACAAGTAAGGACCAAATGCCGGAATTAAAGACCAACAATAGCAAAAATTATTATCAGCAAAAGAAAGGATGACTCTACCTGTCATAACATTATAATTGTATTAATATAACAAGGAAAAAAGACAAAATATAAATCCATGTCCTCGGATTTAACTTGTACATAGGGCAGGGTAAAATGAACAGTTCCGCGATGCATTAGTCATTTGTTAATTTGAATACATAACATACTCTGTGTTTCTTCCATGGGTCAGGTTCAGGTAAACATCAAATGTTAATAAAATGTGGAAGTAAAAGTGAAGAAAAGAATGACAAGAGAACAAAAAGAGTAACAGAAACTGAAAGTAATGAAGAAAAATTCTGAGAAAGCATTCCTTCGCTCCTCAGCTCTAGATGAAAGAACAACCACTTATTCAATCTATCAGGTGGTGGCAGGAACAATTTTTATATTTGTTGAGTATTGGATCCAGAGTAGATTCTTATCTATATTAGAAATACTTTTTTGATTATAGGCTTCTTTCTAACAGAAGGAAGAGCTGTGATGGCACAAATCATGGAGGTCAATGAGTGGACCAAAACATGATCAATGTATTAGCAGTCATTAGAAGAGGGAGGAGAAGCAATAAAACCTGTATATAATTTATGCTAGAATAAAAAATAGGGGCCATTAGGAAGAAGGTAAAATCACGAGCAGATGAATTAATATTACACCCTGCATCAATCAAATCATGGAAGCGAAAATGTTTGGTATGGGGTAAGTTTGACTAATCTAAGGACAAGTCTATGGCCAATTTTGTATTACCTCTTTTTATCTGAGGACCCCTTATTATGTTTTATTTTATATCACAAATATTTCAAATCCTTATACATCTTAAACATTGTCGAGCATTCATAGTAGTGGTCTTGTCAGTAAGAGCAAATATTAGCATTTTCCTAACAGTAGATATTGTTTTTTTTTATCTCAGAGAACAGATTGTGGGAATAAATTCATTTTAATTTGAGGATTGAGTACAGAAGACGACTGATCTTGTATTATGCTCAGGAAACATTGAAAAGGTCTGACTAATAGATGCTAATTTAATGTTGACTTAGTCATTTGCTCAGTTTCATGTATTAGAATCATTAATTAGAATTGTTTGGTGATATTTTTGCTCAAACATCATAACAAGAAGTATAATTGTTAATCATTTCACAAAAAAATGATAATGGAAGCATCTGCTCTCTACAAAGGATTGCCTGAATGAATATCCACAATATCAGTATTGACTTTTTCACTAGGGCTTTATTAAATGTTTCTTATCTGTATAAACATATATACTGTATGTACAGTAGCAACTGCCTGAATATCGCATAAATAGAGAATGTACTCCATGTTAAGACCAAATACTATTTTTAAAGATTTATCGTACAGCTATATTACACTGTGAAAAATATTGAAATACTATATTTTTGTGAGGTAGATGAAAGTTTATGACAATGAAGCTCACACAAATATTATTTATTGCTCCCATAAACCTGCCAGTTAATAAGATGACCATAGTACAATATAAAAGTGCATCAAAATTACACCGTTCATGTAACCAAACAGTCAAAGCAAATGAAAGTTCACATCTTTGTTACTCTGAATCAACATGTTTGACACTGTTATCTTTTAAAAATAATTTTATGACTCTTAAAGAGTTGTTCTCAAGTTGTCTTTGTAGCAGGTAAGAGCTATGCAGTCTCCTTATTTTCTGGTTGCTTGAGGAACAGGTGCTCATTCTTGAGGGACAGTTCAAGTGAGAAGTTTCATTCAACATAATTCAGACAAAAAGGGGTTTTCTCAAGTTTAAAAGTTATCCCTTATTGACAATACATTTTAAATATTAGCTCTCTGATATAGCTTAGTAATTCAATTCTAAAAAGACAACCCCTTTTTGGAGATCATGTACACTAATATTGCATAAGTACACCCTACAAAAATGTGAACTAGAATATGGTAATCGTAGCCCTCTCCAACAGGAGAATGCGCCCCCAATAAACCTTTTCCCATCCCTCGGATCGACAGTGAGTGTCAAGGACTATTAGTCTCCCCTGGCCGAAACTAAGGAAGACTGATTCTTGCTTTTAGCATCTGCCTGGGCTCCCATTCATACGAGAACTAGAAGCCATCTAGGCTGAAATGGTCATCCCTTATGGGACATAATTTTTTTTCCTAATAGATTTTTAAATTTATGAATTTATTTCCTTTTGATTTTATTTAGATCAGTTTCAGTCTCCCTAGTTCTATGTAGAGTTACCATAATCTAATTTTAAAAGTTTTGGAACGCAAAATAATTGCAACAATTCACATGGAAATTAATGTTTTGTCAGTTTCCCATAAGGGTCATCATGGAAAAAAAACAATGTGGTTAAAGACAATAAAATAATGTGAAAGTTTGAAGAGAAAGTTTTCTATAGAGGACATTAATTAAAAGTATGCCTAGAACATGAAGTTAACATATTCTGATGGCATAACTTTTGCTTTCACCTTTTCCTTCACCTTCTGTATATCAAGTATGATGAAAGTGGATCAAATGCTAGAATCCTCTGAGACATCAAGGTAAATTTCAGATGCAGTTAGTATACAGTATAACAGCGCACAGACAAGGTAAACAGAGATAAGATGTGGGCAGTGAAACAACACAGGAATTACTTAGGGATGACTTTTCCATAAATATATCATTATCTGTAAATGACAGGGACACTTTAGACTTTGCTAAAGAGATAAAAAGCATAGCAATTTAAAAACGAGCAGAAAAATATCAGTTGTAATTTTTTCCCCCCACAGCACAGGTTTAAAATGGAGAAGATAATTACATGGCTGCTAAGATTACAGTGCTTACTCTAGAGGTAGCCTCATAAAGTTGCTCTTCGACAATAGTTTTATTCCGCAAGGTTATTCTACTCTCAGCAGTCAAGCCATGTATAACAATGCAAATGATTAAGCATTTGTATAAAATCTCTAATGCATATTCCACTCTGTGACCCACATACTAAAAAGACTGTTTTATAAAAGATGGTGAAGTACAGTCGAGTAGTAAATAAATAATTTAAAGAAATGTCTGTTTAAGATCTGTCGCTTCATGATAACATTCCCATCAGAATTACTTATGCCAAAACTTTGTTTACCTTTGTTTTGCTTCACACTCCTGAAAATGCATAAAACCTTGTCTTAAGTGATGTTTTACCATGAATACAATACATGGAAATGCATATTAAGTATAAAGCCCTATACGCTGCTTGAAAAATGTATGTAGAATTTATGCTTTAAATACTCTTTATAGAAAACAGCAATATGCATGGGTATTTTGTATCTTCTGATATGATCAAAAGCTCATACAGAAATGTCATCCAGAGATCAGGCTGATCTACAGTATATTGTACGATGATCTTATGGGAATGTAACATTGACCAGTTCTTATTATGTGTCCACAGTTCTAACAACTATGTCAACATATAATTGAAAATGTGATATCTGTTATTAAACAGATATGCTCCTACCTCAGTACATTGGTAATGGTTCGGATATTCCCCCAATGTACTTAGTCTTCAAGTTAAGCATCAGCCGCCACCCTAAGAAGGAAATACAGAGAGACAAATGTTATATTGGAGAAAGCAATCAAAATTATATTGAAATTAACAAGAAACAATTTTAATACAATTTTAGTCCAATTTTAGTCAATCGAAGTTGCGAAAGTAAAATCAAAAAATAAATTAATATACTTCAGTTTCTAAAGTTAATATCAGTAAGATCTTAAAGGGTCAAATTTATTGCATCAAACTTATGACTTGTTGGACCATGGTCAGATGGCCATATTACAAAATGTGACACTGATTTTCACAAAATCATGTCGATAAACTTGATTGGCTTTCTGTGCTTGTCTAAATTGTGAAAGGGTGCTTGGGCTTCCTTCCCAATGAATATACACCTCTACAGTTTCTAAAACAGCCCAAAATAGTGTATACTGTAATAATTTTTTAACTAGCTATTTCGCCAGTATTGGTAAACAAGCTGTCCATGTGTGGTCCCTCTTTCATATGAACAGTGAATGGAATAAAAGTCATAAGTTTTAATTACTAGGCTTCAGGTGCAGAGAACCAGTAGAAGAACAAGGCTGATATCTGAGCTCATTGTGTTCTAATTGGCTTATGCTGGGTTTCCTGGGATTGATGGACTAGTGCATTGCAGCAAGAATAACTGAACAGAGCTGAAGAAGCAAAACACTCAAATGCTTCTGCAATTTCGTTCCACAGATTAGTAAGGCTCTCAGCACCCTTACCTTCATAATAAAAACTCTTTATGTTAAATGATCGTTTATAGTCCATCTCTAAATAATTTAATTTATGTATTTAAATTCCTGACTATTTTATTAGTGTAGATGTCTGTGCTTAAGCTTCAACCATAGTCATATTCACACATACAAAAAGACACATATGCTTCCCCTCCCTCCACTTTTAATATGTCTCAATTTTGTACACACTGCTCTGACTAAAGACAATTATAATGTCAATGGATCCTCGATATTTACCTTAGTTGGTTTGCAAAGAGAAGTTACTATAATGTATAATTTGTGGAGAAAGTTTGAACTGATAGACCTAGGTCTTTTTTCAACCTATGTAGTTATACTGAATATGTAACATTAATGCAATAAGGCATACAGGATTGCATACAGTATATCAAAGCTAGCAAGAAGTCCTTCCTATGATTTTATGAGTTTCAAGGCATCAGCGATATCAAACAAATCATCAAGTTTATTAACAAATTTTTTCTCCTTGAATAGTTGTGTTTTGGTTCGCCGTTTACCATTCTTCTTGAGACTCTTCCATTGACCAATCAGATTCTTCACCTTATTGATCACGTGATATTATTGCCTTGTCATGATTCTCGCTTTTTCAAAGAACATAAGTACTTCATTGGCTGCGATGGTAGTACTGGTACATGGTGGTTGCGATTTTATACAACGCAGGAAGTAAAACCTGGCCAACACCTGTCGATTCGACAATAGCTTAGATATGGGAGTACTGCCTGCTGTCCCTCCAATTAGCGACATTCCTCTTACACTGCAATTTGAAGACACCACTTTTTTCTGACAACAGTGACTAAACCTGTGTGAGGCCAAATAGCAAACATAAAACCACATTTCATTAAATATAGCTACATTGCTTCTAGGGATGAGCAAATCCCTGTGTATTTGGCTGTGCACCTTATCCTTCGCCTATAGCATCCTATGGTAATGACTGAGGGGGGATACAGCCGCAAAGTTTTTTCATTTGCTGCCCTTATCTGAGCCTTTCAACAAACTTTATTGTCCAGGATGGACTTTCTGTGCTTGTCTAAATTGCAGAAGAACCTGGGACAGTAACCCAAAAAATACAACCAAGGTAACAAAGTAGTGGCTCAAAAAGAAGCACATTATGGTCATCAGCTGTCTCCAGGCACTCAGCATGGCGTGGGGAAGGAGGATTAGGGTGAGGAATATGCAGTCCAGACTCACGGTCAAGTCCCAGTAGCCAAAAGTCTGGACCGCATATTCCTCACCCTGATCCTCCTCCCTCCCGCCATGCCGAGTGCCCAGAGACAACTGATCCCACACATGGACACTCTGTTCACTTTTCCATTTATAGATTCGGGCCTCTTGCCCGCTTCACTTGAAGTGGGGCAAGAGGAGATCGCATGTAGCGATGCCCAAATATTTGAGCAGCCACGGTCACATGAAGGTGAGGGTGTGAAAGTGTCACAAGAGGTGGACGATGATGAGACACAATTGCCAGAAAGTCAGGAGGAGGACCAGGGTGGGGAAGTGGAAGACGATGTGGTGGATGATATCGTAACTGACCCAACCTGGCAGAAGGACATGCAGAGCGAGGACAGCAGCACATAGGGGGAGGGAGGCATAGCACCCCAACAGGCAGGAAGTAGCAGTGTGGTGGCTGCAGAGAGAAGATGGGCAACCATTCCCCGTAACAACAAGACAACGGAAGTTGCCAGTACAAGTGTTAGGTTTTCCCGAGTCTGGTTGTTTTTTAAAGACTGCTGATAACCCCAAAAAGGTCATTTGCACAACCTGCCAGGCCAGCATTAGCAGGGATAGCAAAATTACCAGCCTGACCACCACCAGCATGATCAGGCACATGGCAGTAAAGCACTCGACTTTTGTGGGCCAGACCCCAGGATCCAGGAACAGTGTCTGTGGGTGACACCACAGCTTCTTCCACTGTTTTGCATGCAAGCCAATCCCCTATCCATGGTGCATGTGAAGATGCCTCCTGCCCTGCACCTGTCATTGCACACACTCATCTAGCACCATCAGCAAGCACGTCCATGTCCTTGTCCCAGTGCAGCTTCAGTTGTCCTTACAAAATCCTTGGAATGCAAGTGCAATTACGCAGCCAATGCCACACAGGCAAAACTACTAAATTCCCACATTTTGTGACTGCTTGCAATCAAAATATTGCCTTTTAGGCTCGTGCAGATGGAAGCTTTCTGCAACCTGATGGCAGCAGTCATCCCCCGGTACTCGATCCCCAGCCACCACTATTTCTCCTGGTGTGCAGTCCCTGCATTACACAAGCACGTGTCCCACAACTTTAGCCATGCCATCAACAATGCAGTTACTGGGAAAGTCCACCTAACCACGGACACGTGGACATGTGCTTGTGGGCAGGGATGGTACATCTGGCTGACGTCACACTCGGTTAACATAGTAGAAGCCAGGACCCAGTCGGACCTTGGGATAGAACACATCCTCCCTACACTGAGGATTGCATGCCCTAGGTCAATCAGGGTTGACTCCACAGTCTACAGCTCCTGCACCTCAGACTCCTCCTCCTCCTCTTCAGCCTCCATCTCCAAAATTACCACATCAGTCACAAGCTGGAAGCACTGCAGCACTGTCTCAGCCAAGCGGCAACAGGATGTACTGAAGGTAATATGCTTAGGTGACAAACCGCAAAAAAAGAGTTGTGGACAGCTCTGAAAGAGCAGGCAGATCTGTGGCTGACACCGCTGAACCTACAGCCAGGCATGGTCGTGTGTGACAATGGCTGGAACCTGGTGGCGGCTCTGTGGCGATGCGAGCTCACACATGTACCATGCCTGGGCCATTTGCTTAACTTCATGGTTCAGCAGTTTCTTAAAAAACCCCGGAGCTGCCGGATCTGCTTGTCAAAGTAAGCCACCTGTGTGAACATTTTAGAAAGTTATCTACAGCTTCTGCCACCATTGCCGTGCTTCAGCAGTATTTGCAGCTTCCGGCTCACCGACTAGTGGGTGATGTCCCTGCGTGTTGGAACTCTATACTGCCGATGTTAGGAAGGACTTGTGAGCAGTAGAGGGCAGTTGATGACTATCAGCATCAATAAGGCCATCTGTATTCAGTGCAGACTTCACACATAAGACCTCAGGAGTGGACATGGATGTCAGACATATGTACCATCCTCCAAAACTTTGAGGACTCTACCAAGATGGTGAGCGGCGGTGACACCATAATTAGCATCACCATCCCGCTTCTCTGTGTTCTGAAATGCTCTCTGCTCTCAATCAAAAAGGATGCATTGCAGGCAGAGCATGATGAGATGGAGCAAGGAACCATACAGGGTAATTACAAACAACCCAGCCTCATCTCATCCCAATGTGGATTGGGTGACAATGAGGAAGAGGAGGAGGAGGAAGAAAAGGATCTATTTTCATGTGCTATAGAGGGTACGAGCTGCGCAACTATCATACTGCCTGTTCAGTGTGGATGACCTGAGGACAGGGAGGAGGACAAGGAGGAGAACATGGTCAGTTGTCCTCTTGGTGAGGACAAGGAAGTCTTGCCTGTTAGCCTGGCATGCATGTCTTAGTTTATGTTACGTTACCTTTCCCATGACCCTTGCGTTCTCAAAATTTTGGGTTACAGTCATTACTGGTTGGTGACACTTCTAGACCCATGCTACAAGGAGAGCTTTCTATCCCTTATTCCTGAATCAGACAGGTCTACTAAAATGGGGCAGTACCAGAAGGCCCTTGTTGCAGAAATATAAAAAAAATTCCTATCTGAAAATGCTGGATGCAGAGGTCACAGTTTTTTTACAACCAAGGAGTACAGGCGAGAGAGACACAACTCCAATCCAGCAGAGGCAGGGGAACACTATCAAAGTTCTCGGAGAGTTTTCTCAGATCCTTCCATTGCACATGTCCTGAGGCGAGGGGTACTCTCACAAGGAGTGCAAATTTTGGGAAGATGGTGAGGGAATAACCTGCTGACCATACCAACGTCCTCCGTGATTCCTCTGTGCCTTATAATTGTTGGTTATCCAAGCTGGACACGTGGCATGAACTGGCTCTCTACACTATGAAGGTCCTGGCCTGCCCTGCCGCTAGCATTTTGTCAGAGCAGGTTTTTAGTGCCGCTGGTGGAATTATAACTGATGAGGGGAACCGCCTGTCAAATGAAAATGCTGACAAGCTGACTCTTATAAAAGTGAACAAGGACTGAATTGGGCCAGACTTCTCAACACCACTGAATGATAACAGCGCAACATAAACTAAAATCCAGTGTGTTATGATTTGGTAGCTGAGGAGAGCAGGCAAAAAAG
>VIAB01000730.1:156411-167345 GCA_009801035.1 Oophaga pumilio
TTCCCTTTATTTTTTTGAGCACTGTATATATACGCTAATAATCTTATTACCCTTTTCCTGAGATCACTCGATCAGTTTTCTATCATAAATGTCAGTGTCGGGAATTCAGATAAGTGACCTGGCAGCGGTAGATATTGGAGGTGACGGCTGGATCTCTATTTATAACTTGTGTCAGATGCATCACACATTATACACAAATGGTGCACAGTACATAGAGCTTGTGCTCACGTTTTTCTGATTTTAGGTATGTAATTATTGATCGATTTTGTCTTCTACAACTTCATAATAGCTTTAAGGTACCCATGCACATTAGGCAGGCTGACCATCCAACAAATACTAGATATTTGGCTAATATTCATTCAGCAGATATAGATGATCAGGCATGTGAAACTTTAACATGCCTGATCCTTTGTTCCTTCCCAGTAGGAGCCTGGCAGCGGCTTTTCTGTCCCATTCAGAATACATGCACGACCGTCTGAACATGTGTATGGGCGGGTTGGGAGAGATGGCTAGTAGGTGTATGTCCACCTTAAAGGGGTTGTCTAATATGTTAATGGAGCGCCCCCTAGGGCCTTGGGTACTCGGTAACGGGTCGGCACAGTTCTTACAGTTGACGTGTCATGGCAGCAGTGACCCGGTCTGTGGCTCTGGGCCTCCAACAAAAATGAATTTAAGATGTTAAGAATAAAGATGATAAGGGGAGGGAAAAAAGGGAAAATGTTTGTGACGCCACCTGTGGTATTCGGCTATATTTGGCCGACGCTGCAGTTCAGGTCCTCTGGGGCAGATGGTGACGCATCTTTGGTGTTCCAGCTCTCCACAGGCAGAGCTTTGTCCCAGGGCAGATATTAAGAGATGTAATGATGGTGGTTTTTAATGGTGCTAGCAGATGACGCAGGAAGGATTCCAGGGACACAGCAAGGTGCAGTTTTCCAATGCTTTTACTTACAGTTCACTTGTGCACATATGCCCATTCAGTGCTGTGTCCTCCAGGTGAGGGAACCAGTTAACTCCCAGGTATATTGGGATTCACCACTCCAGGACTCCTTTCTTGTGCTCCTACTCTGGCAGTCTCCCTGTGCTGGCTACCGCTTCTCCTGCCTCACGCCTTCACACACAGGGTCCTAAGCCGGCAGCCTCGGATCTTGTTGGGTGACGTACTTTAGGTCCCCTTGATCCTATCCGGCTACCTTTTCGGCAAATGTGTGTGGAAGTGGCTGTGTGACATACAGTTACTACAGCCTCCGGTTTGCTAGCTGAGTCTTATAGTCCTCCACTAGTCTTGGGGGCCGGTTCCCCTACTGCGACCTGGTCACTCCACCCGACTCTGGTCAGGCTGGATTCGGGCACCACAGGTGGATTCCTCACTAAACGTGCCCCCTAGGATCCCTTCTTGCTCCAGGAGCTTCCCTCTGCTCCTCACATGTCTGGTGTCGCAGCACCCTTAGGTCATGAACTAATGACTAAGGGTGCTGCGACACCAGAAACGCGTTGATAACGCATTTTTTTGCTGCTATCTATGCTGATACTTTTATCCTCTATGCTTGATATATCAAGTGAATAAAGATCTACTTTTTCACTTTGTCGTGGAGCTGGATTTTTTTCTTAATTTTGCTATATATATCATCACCTGGCCAGGTCTTAGGGACGGTGGTGGTTCTAGTGGTCCCACTAGGGTCTCCTCCGCTACCAGGGCAGTATTCATACCTGCTCCTCCGGTGCTGGTCTTCTCTAGGGGTCGAGGACGCTAGTGGTGTGGACATCCTCCTCCAGGTCACGGTCTCAAAAACGGCCTCCATCAATTTTGTCACTGCGGTTAGCTGCATCTGCAGGAGTTGTTGGGTCAGCTCCTCTACCTTCTCTCCGAGGAGCTTCGGGTCCACCACTGGCAGCGGGTCCGTAGCCTCATCTTGCTGGCCGGGGAATTCTGCTGTTTCCTCCCCGTGCACCCGAGGCCTCCAACCACCACTCACTCACCATGGCGTCCACCGGGTAAGTCTCGTGTTTCTCCTGCTCCCTCCTTCATGGGCGGTACCTTGTTCTTTTTCCACCACACCAGGCCAGGAGGCAGATCCCCCTGGCCATTGGCCATGTTTTGGTTACATAGAAAGATGTGCAGTATGCGGACATGATTTTTGCGCCTTTTCTGTAGCCTAGCCCACGATGAGAAGCTATGCCATTTCCTTTTATATTGTCTCTGGGCGCACAAGACTCGTATTAACGGGCCGGTCAATCCTATTCGTGACGCCAAAATGGAGCCCCCTAGGGCCTTGGGGTACTCGGTACCAGGTCGGCACAGTTCTTAAAAGGGGACATGTCACGGCAGCCGTGACCCGGTCCGTTGCCCTGGGTGTCCAACAAAAGATGAATTTAAGATGTTAAGAATGAAGATGATAAAGGGGGGGGAAAAAAGGGAAAATGTTTGTGACGCTACCTGTGGTGTTTGGCTATATTTGGCCGACGCTGCAGTTTAGGTCCTCTGGGGCAGATGTTGACGCAGCTTTGGTGTTCCAGCTCTCTACAGGCAGAGCTTTATCCCAGGGCAGATGTTATGAGGTGTAATGATGGTGGTTTTTAATGGTGCTAGCAGATGAGCAGGAAGGATTCCAGGGACACAGCAAGGTGCAGTTTTTCAATGCTTTTACTTACAGTTCACTTGTGCACATATGCCCATTTAGTGCTGTGTCCTCCAGGTGAGGGGACCAGTAATCTCCCAGGTATATTGGGATACACCACTCCAGGACTCCTTTCTTGTGTTCCTACTCTGGCCATCTCCCTGTGCTGGCTACCACTTCTCCTGCCTCACGCCTTCACACACAGGGTCCCAAGCTGGCAGCCTCGAATCTTGTTGGGTGACGTACTTTAGGTCCCCTTGATCCTATCGGCTACCTTTTCGGCGAATGTGTGTGGAAGTGGCTGTGTCACATACAGGTACTACAGCCTCTGGTTTGCTAGCTGAGTCTTGTAGTGCTCCACTAGTCTTGGGGACCGGTTCCCCTACTGCGACCTGGTACCTCCACCCGACTATGGTCAGGCTGGATTCGGGCACCACAGGTGAATTCCTCACTACCCATGCCCCCTAAGATCCCTTCTTGCTCCAGGAGCTTCCCTCTGCTCCTCACACGTCCTCCCTCTTTCTCCGTCTCTCTCCAACTGACTGACCCTTTCCAGAACAATCTCTTCACCTCAGCACTAACTCCTCCCATCAACTGTCACTCCTTTAGCTCCGCCCCTTCTACTCGCTCCACCCACACCCTCTACCTTTCTCCAGCCTGAGTTGAGGCCATCCTCCCATAGGGTACACCCAGATGCCCTGACTGGAGTGGTGTTGGATGCTGGTGTTAGAGTCCTGGGTAGTGCCCCCTCCTTACCTGAGATTGGGATACCACACCTCTGGCTGAGGTGCAGTACCTCTGTGGCAACTGGACCTTCAGGGGCACCACATTAACATATTTTATTAATGAGTGGTCAAAAAGCAAGGCTGCTCGCCTAAAGGGACGACATCGTTTCCTCCTGTTTGGACAGCAGACACTGATCAGGTAGCCGGTAGACAGGCAGGGAACTCTGTATCAGAAGGAGATTATCCTCCTTTTTTTAAATTTTTTAACCAACCATGGATGTCTAATCTTCTTAAATGGGTAAAATTGCAAAGTGTTTGCAAAAACAAGCAACTTTCCAATTTACTAGTTGCTAAAAAATGTTTATGGTTCATTGCCTAAATTACCTTGATTCTAACAGTTGTGGTCGGTCTCCTAGGCGAGCCACGCATTGCTTACGTATGCGCTGTTCTGATCGCCCACACTCCTCTGATGCTGCAGCGGTATAGCGGCCTCTGTCTGCGGCATCGGAGAGTGCACAGCTTGGATCAGAGGGTCAACTTTGCCACCGTACCGAACTGTCAATCATCAATACCTTACAACCCCCGGCAAACCGTCAGCCGGGAGGCAGGGGAGCGGTGTGCTCCTGTTACGCAACTTCAGACAATCCCTTTTATAAAACGTCTTAAAGAAGTAGAACAAATGTGTAAGGCAAGTGTATGATCACATTTGCATCAGAAGCTTCGATTGGGCGCTGAAGCTCGTTTACCACCAATTGTTTGGCATAATTTTACCCCAGAGATCTTTGGCTGTGTTCACACACAGCAATTAATTTTTTTTTTAAATTTATTATGTTCTTTAAGTGTTTTTTCATCCATAAAACGCAATAATAAAGTGCAAAAACAGGTTTCGCTGCTTTTCTTTAAGCGTTTTTGCAGAATATGTACTAGAGAAAAATCACACGTGTAATCCGCACCCAAAAAAGCGCAGCTAAAAATACTGCAGAGAAAAATAAAACGCTGCGTGTGAACATAGCCTTAAGGTACTGCCACACTACACAATCCCGCTAGCGATCTCGTTAGCGTCGCATACTAATGAGATCGCTAGCGGGATTGTTTCTATATCGCTAGTGTCGGACACATTTAGCGATATAGTTAACGACGCTATCGCCGTTAGCGATCTTCTTAACGACTTTAGCGGTACAAAAGTACCGCTAAATCGCTAAGAAAAGGTGCCACACTAGCGATATATACTTACCCAGCGGGAGCGCCGACGATAAAATAGGGTCCGGAACGATTCCAGCGACGAGCGAGATCACAGCAGGATCTCAGCAGGGAGCTCGTCGCTGGAAGATGCCGCACACAACAACATCGCTAACGGGATCGCTAAATAGTGACGTTTTTTAGCGATCCCGTTAGCGATGTTGTTTAGTGTGGCAGTACCTTTAGACTTCTCTGGAGCAAACATCTATTCTTCCATTTTAATAAAGGTTGGATTTCAGCAGAAGGAAGTTTTTCTCCATTTGTAAATCGATGGCGCTTCTAATCTCGGCGGCACCTGTGTTTGTGTTCCTGTGACCCGTGGGGCCATGTCACCATCTGACATGACCCAAACCCTCGCCGTCTGATGGTGGGCACATGCAAATTGCCACCGGGGCTAGTTCTAACATATTTCGATTTCCTTCGAGTGAACACAGCGGCACTGCTGTCACCCATAGCTGTCATGCCCCGCAGTGATTTGTGCACCTGGAAGGTTTATCTCCTCTTGCCAGACTGTCAATGGTTGGAATGCGTTGTTAAACAGGCCCGGCTACACTGTATCCATACAAAGTGCTGTACGCGGCATTTCTGCATGCTTAGGGATTAGGCAGAAATGCTACAGTAAGGATCTGTGATAGAGTGGCAGGTATCAGCGCTAAAGCCCGTGTCAGTCATTGGTAAATGAGGGCTCCGCACACCCTAGCCATCAGTGTAATCTATTCTGCGCGGATTAGTCTTAGGCTGCCGTCTCAGCCACACACACATATGCCCCCCCGTAAGGGCAGCCACACTACAAATACATGTAGTTTATGTATTACATATATGAGAATACCCCATCCTAAAAATCTCTGCTGACAGACCATATACAACAATACACCCGGGGGCCAGCTACTGACAGGCATGTTATGCCTCCCCCTAATTACGCTGCCAATTTAGGGCGTGCAGAACCAGCTTTTAAGCTGACTCTGAAAGGTGGGAGCAAAGGTGGAGGATGCCTGGGGCCACTCTACATGTAGGGGTATTAGGCACATACTGCAGACAGTTTATCTCATGCATCTGAGTAATACAGTCATGCTCAGTGGCGGACATAAGCAAAGGTGAGAACCTCTCTATGGCTGTAAAAAAAAGAAAAAAAAGCTACTTTGGAGGTGAAATTGGGTACCCTTATCTCATGGGTTGCACCAATGGCGAGTACGCCCTTGGTAACCTCGGAGGTTGAGAGCAGATGGGGACACAGGTCTACCAAATCTTTACTATGCAAAGGGCTGGTACCAAGTATATCGATATGATAGGGTATAACTTATTGATCACGTGGGGTCTGACCTCTGGGACCCCCACTAGTGGAGTGGAGGAAGAGCATACGCACCTCGCCTCCGTTCATTCCCTGAGTTGTGGTGAAAATTACCGAGCGCAGTCCTCAGCTTTCTCCTCCAGTCCCAAAGAGATTGGATGTAGTTGAGGTCTTCCTTAGCCGAATTGTCAGGATTGGCGGGCGTTTCAGAAGTTGGACACCCAGCAATCAATAAGTTGTCACCTATCCTATCGATAATTTTTTGGTTTTTTCAGACAATTGGATCATAAACACCTTGTGATTCAAATTCGCTTCAGCCATCATAGAAAAAATAAAGCATTGTGCCCATTCAAATCAATGGGTAGAGATGGCAGCGCATGCGGTTCCCTAATTTTGGGATTTCCAAAAGTAGCTTCCATTCCAAAAGAAGTCTCCAGTCTCAAACAGGACACCATTCTCACTATAGTTGCAAATCCCAGAGATAAATTCTGTGGGCTTTCCCTAAACATCTCACATGGAAATATCCCTTGAAGTTTTAATTTTTGCATTATACAGCAATGGAAGTAAAAATTGCAGTATGAATGCTGTATGGACTGCGAAATACAGTTGAATAAAATGATACCTTAATACCTACGATCCAATGTCTTATTCCTGAGAAACCTCTGTTTTTCTTATATGTAAATGAGCTGTTAAGATCTGTGGGCCGGACATAGATCTCCTTGAGAATCTGCCTCCAGAGCTTATCTTAAATGAAAGGAGGCATTACCAGTGTGATACCAGAACCAACACAGTACAGTAGCTCTTACAGAGTACATTTGGGCTAACACAGTGCAGCAGAGCTAACACAAGAAGGGAAAGCTAACACAGTACTGCAGAGCTAACACAGTCCAGGAGAGCTAACACAGTCCAGCAGAGCTAACACAGTACAGCTGAGGTAGCACAGTACAATAGAGCTAACACAATACAATAGAGCTACAACAGTGCATATACAGCTAACAGAAAACAGCAGATTTAACACACTATAGCAAAGCTGAATCAGTACCATAGAGCTAACACAGTACAGCAGAACTAATACAGTACAGAAAAACTAAGTACAGGAGAGGTAACACAGCAGAAGTGTACTTTATTTCATTACACACATTTGCAGCAGCACTTGTATTCTCTTACTGCTGGGGTCTCTGCTGCAGAGCTGTGCCTGATAATAACCAACACAGTACAGCAGAATTGAACGATGTCTCATTACAAACACAACAAACATTTACAGCTGTCTTCTCACAGTACTGTCAACTCTATTGTTCTGCCCCCCCATCTCCCACCCACACACAATGGCTGCCTGAGAGATAGAAGCTGAAGTACTATGAGAGATCAACTGCTTATACAAATGTTTGTAGAAAGACAAAGTTCAATTCTGCTGTACTGTGTTAGCTGTGATCTGCAGTGTTAGCTCTGATCTCACTGCAAAGCTGTGTGTGATTATAAGACCAGCCTGTGTGTAGCCCAGCTGCGCTTGGAGCCACATTACCCAGGAGGATGCACTAAAGGTAACCCCCACACATACCTGATATTCATTCACACCTTCACTATTCTCTAGAGCCACCAGAGGGAGCCCTTTTGCAGTATATATAGGGTAGTGAAGGCACAGCAGTTACCTCTGATGAGATCTCCTCAGAACACCAGAGAACACCTCAGACGAGAGGAGAGCGGATTACCTCAGAGAGACAGACAGTCTAGTCACCTCAGACAGAGCTGATTAGCTGGGAAAGTTGAAAGACTGTTAGTTCCCTTAGAGTGTGGAAAGTTAGCTCAAAGAAGTGTGCACAGATCAGTTAGATGGAAGGTCCTGATAGCTGCTTCAGACTGAGCGTTAGAAAGAAAGAAGGAAAGGGAACAGCAGTGACTAAGAGAACCTGAAGACTACAGCTTGAGCTTAGTTTAATGTGTGGAGGCCAGTACGAGTGGAGAAAGATAGCCACTTCAGCCTGGTCAGAACTGAGTCAACTGAGTGTAGTTTCAGCGAGCAAGCGTGCCGACCCTTTGAGAGCGGTGAAGAGAAGGAAGAATCAGCTATCTACTGCTAGTGTGCTTATGTTAAGGGTCGGAGTAGGACGAAAGGCAAGTGGAAGATAATAAGAGAGTAACGGAGGTTGAAACAGCATTGATAGCTTAACTCTACTCTGCACAACCGGACACCGGGTCCGAGCTTGCTAGCATCTACACGACTAGTAGGAGATACCGGAGACCCTGCTGGACTACAGGTCGCAGGGGCCCAGGAGTGTTGATATGTAACCGGGATCAGGAAGACGGGGGTCTAGCAGGACGCTGCATACAGAGACACTATTCTATCCAAGAGAAGGCTCCACCACAAAGTCAGCCGGGCGTATAGGTGAAGACAGAGTTAGACTTCGTTTCATACAGGTCAGAAACTCACACATACAGGAGTACGGAGGCCCTACACCTACTCAGTGGGAATACTGGACGTGCATCCTCCACCCTGCCAGCTTCACGGGACGTGCCTGCAACTACCATCAGTAAAGGTACAGAAAGAGACTTTCGTGTGTGTGTCTGCATTATTGCTCCTGCGGCTGAATTCCCCTTCTCCGTCCTGCACCCCAACACCACCATCTACCCTGAGGGACCCAGTCTTGCCTGTGGAAGACTTAACACCTTGCTGCCCAGTAACAATCCCTCAGCGGATCTACCCTGCAGCGCTGGTCACCCTGACCAGGTACCACAGGTGGCGTCACGAACAAACTGTAAATACTTTAATCCCCTGTAAATACCCCCCTTTTAGTGAGCGCCCAGGGCCACGGACCGAGCTGTGCTACCCGTGACATCCCCCATTGAAGTGAACGGGCTTGGTGCCGAGTACCCCACAGGCCCTACTAAGGGCGACTCACCTGTCAGTCATTACACTAGTAGCTCCCCTTTTAATTTAAGATAAGCTTTGCAGGCAGATTCTCAGGGAGATCTGTGTGTGGCCCATAGATCTTAACATCTCATTTATATATAAGAACAACATGGATTTCTCTGAAATAAGACATTGGATCGCAGATATCAAAGTATCGTTTTATTGAGCTTCCTATGACCTACATGACCATATAGACAGCTTAGAAGGGGTCATCTTTCTGACAGATTCCCTTTAAATTCTGAGTTAATAGAAGGGGTTTCTCTTTTCAGGACACTTTCATTTGAGTGAAAAAATTGTTAGAAAGAGTATTTCTAACTACAGAGCATCTGTACTGTCTTACGCAATATTCATTCACTTAAAATTATTAAAAGGGTAATACCATTTACTAACTGCACCAGAATTCAATTACTCCATAGATGATAGGATGTGGCACAATTTGCGACTTTCTTGTTGACTCCTATCCATGCATTTTACAGCACTGCTGCAACATTTTTCTTACTGTATCTGCAATTTTCTAATTGATGCACCATTTCTGGGGTGTCTGGGGGCTGGTGTTATCAATCTATGGATGGGGCCAACATCCAAGGCACCTTACCAGCCTATTAATATCAGCCCACAGCTGTCTGCTATGCCTCTACTGGTTATTAAAAATAGGGGGACCCCACATCACTTTTCTTTTGGCCCTGCTCTTTTTAATTACCAGTAAATGCTACGCAGACAGTAATATTAATAATCCATACATAGTGGCTGCTTCCCAGAATAATAACACTAGCTTTCAGCTGTCTACTTTCCCTCAGCTGGTTTGTAAAAATAAGGAGGACCCCCACACCATTTTTTTCATTTATTTATTCAGAAAAATGCTCACGCAAAGCACTGATTCTTTATCTCACTGACATCTTTATATTTATCTATACTGATGGTTCATGCTCTAAATTTACTGTACTTGGCTTATGAAATGTCGGGTTTTCCTTAAGATGGGTGCGTAAAAATCTAATTTTTTCTCTCGCACCCATTGACTTGCATTGGTGATTGCGATCAGATTCTCACAGACAATTGCAACACGCTCCAATTTTTTCTCAGTCCGATCCAAGTTAAGAAAAAACTCGCAGATGAGTACTGACTCATTTACTAACATTGGTCAGAGGGCAATGTGATGTTTTCTCGCATTGCACTCCTCTGTATTATACACTAGTGTGAACCCTATCTCTTTTGTCCGGCTGGTTTATGACCTCAGGCCAAATGAAAGTTGAATATGCAAGGAAACAAAAAGCCTGTAAAAGCAAAACGTTGCTTTACTGAAATCAAGTTGCAACAACTTCAATTTCCAATTCCTACTCATCATTGTTGCTTTTCTTGCTTTATGTTTGTAAACCTTTACTCTGTCCACAAAGGTTTTTACAGGTCCCCTTGTAAATATTAGGTCACTTTTGATGGCGCTTAGAATTTTTATGTGCGCGATGAAAGGATTCTTTTGCCAAAACGGCTTCCTCCTCTTAGAGAGCTCTCAGGCCTGTGACACACACTTGTGCACTTTTGATTAATCTAGAATCACCCACTTGCAAAACACACATCAAATGCAAAAAAATATACGAGAGCGATAAGCCCTTCCGTTTGTCGCTCTCTGCCAATTATGCAAAAGTGACCTCACCGGCACGAAATATATATATGTGCAGAAACCAACCCAGACGCGGCCAAGTGCGCCGATTGCTGCAGGGCGCGCGCTTTATCTTAGCAAAACAATTTCTGCCTCATGTGAACACTTTTTTCCTGTTTGCCTTCCCCTGAACACGAGATGGACGTCTGAGATTGTGTTCAGTCTCTGCCAATCCCCCAGTCCTTCAGATGTCTCACAGCAGCTTGAAATACATGTCCAAACCACAATCTCATTTGCACCCCCTTTAAATCCTCCAACACAGTCTTGCCTTTAGTGATTTAATGCTTAGAACAAATTTGTCTGTAAAATGACACTCCAGGAGAAACTTTAACTTGTAATGTGAATTCTCACCTGTAATCTTGATGCCACCTCTGATACATTACATACTGACAATCCTGCACTGTAATTTCTGTCCCTTCCTACAGAGGGCTAAATTATTGGTAATGCATGTCGTGCTGCTGCGCTGGTGACTCGCACCACATAGTGGGTACCAGGGCTATGGGGT
>VIAB01000730.1:236667-249610 GCA_009801035.1 Oophaga pumilio
CAAGGGTCGGACACGACTGAATGGATAGAATCAGAATCTAAGCAGGCATAATGAATAAATGATTAATAATAGAATAAGCAAGAAAAAATGTCAGGAAACAAATGAATAATTGCTGCGATGAAGCAGAGCTGAATTTGTTCTTTGTTCTCCATCTTCTTCACTCCGTGTGTCAGGATAACCCTGCACGCTTAGCTGCAGCCAAATGCCAGACTGCAGGTAAAGTGAGAGCCCCCTGACTGGTGCCAGCTGACAAACTCAGCTCTGCTACATCTGTAGATGAGAAAGAAGGAACTGGTGGAAACTAAGACCAGAAAAATCAGACTGCTGCTGATGACCGATGAGGCATATGGCGCTCGCTTTGAGATCAGCAGCAGCATCTAACGCCCCTGACTGCGCCAAGTTCTGCGCAAGAACCACTTTTTAAAGGGAAATAGTCTTCCTCGTAGCAAAGTGGTCCCAAGGCTACGTTTCCTAGCCAAATGATCGAAAAATCAGGGAAAAGCAACGTACCTGGTGGACTTATTCAATGTCAAGGTCTTTGTGAGGAGCCTGGACTAAGTAAAGGATGGGGATTAGCAGATCCGAGCCCAGCCTGCGCTGTCCTGGTCACACTGACCCGGTCTGTGCACTGATTTACTGTACTCAATGCTCATATACAGGGAACATGAAGCAAAATATTGTTGAAAGTCATTTTGCCTGCCTACTCTTATCTGAGCGAGAAGGGTAAGCACTTTGTGCTGCCTTGGCAGAGCCTGAATGCAGGTATTGTTAGCGCAGTATAGCCCAGAGAGGAACAAAGGCATGAATCTGCCTTCCCCGCTATTCCTCAGCTGTGTTGGCGGAGCCGGGAAAAAAGGATTCTTTATTTCACCTTGTGTAAGAAGTAATAGGAGGACAGTGTACAGGCATGAAGAATGACTACAGCACACTATGTACTAGTGCGGAAAGGTGGTGCCCCAGTCCAGCAGCCATGACACGCGTGTTAGTTACCCAGAATCCTCTATTCTCTTTATATGACAACTATTGGGTATACAGAGCATAACAAGTAAATATGGCGCCCCATAGCAAAATTGGGAATTACGCTGCACAATAATATGTGACCAATAATGTCAACGTAGAGGGACAGTGTTACAGCACAGCGATAATGCACACAGTGATGTCACATAATAGGGAACAGAAGCACAGTGATGTCACAGTACAGAGATAATTCATACAGTGATGTCACGGTACAGAAATAATCTTCACAGTGAGGTCACTCTACAGAGATAATAAACACACTGATGTCAGTGTAGAGGGGTAATTCACACAGTAATGTCCAAATACAAGGATAATGCAAAAAGTGATGTCACAGTACAAACTGTAAAGCGCTGCGGAATATGATGGCGCTATATAAATAAAGATTATTATTATTATTATTACAGAGATAATAAACACAGTGATGTCAGAGTCGAAGGATAATACACACAGTGATGTCATAGAACAGGGATTATGAACACAGTGATGTCACAGTACAGAGATGATGAGCACAGTGATGTCACAGTACAGGAACAGAGATATAACAATACATGGATAATTCATACAGTGATGTCACGGTACTGAAATAATCTACACAGTGATGTCACTCTACAGAGATAATAAACACATTGATGTCAGTGTAGAGGGATAATACACACAGTGATCTTCTTCAAATGCAAAGATAATGCACATAGTGATGTTACAGTACAGGGATAATGCACACAGTAATATCACACTGCAGAAGAAATGGAGACAGTGATGGCACCTTACAAGGAGCGTTGGCTCCCCTTCAGCTTCATCTCCAGGTGACATCCCTCCTGTGATCTCTGACCTCTTACAACCTCACCCTTTACAACATGTGACCTGGAAATTTGGTTCAAAGAGGATGTCTGACATTATCTGTCAATACATTCCCCTAATTAAGTGCCAATGACTCCGGTGTCATCCTCAGCCAGTCAATCACTCTCTCATCATCCTTGTCTAATTTGCACTTTGATGGGCTTTCCCTCCCTTCTCCCTTCAGCCATCTCTTTTGTATTTTTCATTAAGTATTCCAAATAATTTTATTTATTTTGGTCATTTTGCTGCTTTTTAGTTTAGTTTATAGGTTATAGATGGGATCAGATTGTTATCAAAACTTGTGATTGTGATCTTATGACTTGTAGAAATGCCACCCTAGCCCAAAGGGCACACATCAAATTTCCACAGTAGAAGACCTAAAATATTTGGATTAAGCCATTTTGTTGAAATGATCACGCCACCATAGCAGTTCCCCACTGCTTAAATTCCCAGCAATATCGTATAATCTGTGTGGGGAACTATAGTATTTCCCTGCAGCACCCCCAAAGGTGAAACTAGGCATTACATAAATAATTTTTTTGTGTCTGCTCTCTACTTTTGCCAGCAGATTATTCCCTATTAAGATGAAATTATTCATGCAGTTTATTGAACAAAAATCAAAAGGAAAACTAATGGTTAAAAACGTAAAAGTCTATTCTTTTATTTCAACTTTCCTTTCAGATCAGTGCAGACTTTGGCTATAAAAACAGCAGCAAAAATGGAAAATTAAAAAAATAAAAAATAAAATAAAAATATTCATCCAAGTCATCCCAAGGCACCATAAGGCTGATCCGTTCACCCAAGACATATAAGATTACAATTAAAGACACAATAAAAAAACAACACACCACACAAACCAAGACTATATTCCAGACACAAAACATAGCAAAACACCCAAATCAAAATAATATATTGCTTAAATTTTAAAATTAAAAAACAGAGACGTTTTAATTAATTTTTTTACCGTTAGAAAAACTTTACGATAAAACGAAAAAAGAAAAATAATTTTGAAAGACTAACAAGAACATTTTTTTATAGTACCATTAATGAATTCAACCAATCGTTTTGTGGATGGCAGACCATAAGGAATTGTGGACGTCAGTATAGTAAAATCTATATAGTATATCTGCTGCTTCTTTCACTCTTCTTATCATCCCTGGACATCTTACAAGGTCAGCTTTGATTGACAGGGGACTTCAGTAGGAATCATTCCTGTAACTCATTAGCACCAGAAAGAATCTGTTGCCTCAGGCTAAAAATGGAGGCATTTACCCCCTACCATGTCCAGTACTTGACATAGTAGTTGTATCACTTACATATAACCTATGAGAAACAAATAGAAGTGCCCTTTCCATTGTAACTGTGATTATAACTTAATCTCATGAACACAAAACATGAGGATATTGTGTTCAGTGACCACCTGCACTGCACTCACTATTCTGCTGGTGCAGTCACTGTGTACATACATTACATTACTTATCCTGTACTGATCCTGAGTTACATCCTGTATTATACTCCAGAGCTGTACTCACTATTCTGCTGGTGCAGTCACTGTGTACATACATTATATTACTTATCTTGTACTGATCCGACACAGTCAGTGATACATCTCACATATCACTATTTTGATTCCAATTTGGCCTTAACTAATAAGTTGAGTTTAGGCAATCATTGCCACCGACGTGCTGGAAATCTTAATTTTCTAATGAAGTTGTTGACTAAAATGATGTTTCACAATAACAAACCCTAAGAAACAAATGTGTAAGACTGCCCTCCAGCACTATACAAAGAAGTCTGCAGAGAAATTAATTTCTGTGCTCGATTCAACAGGCTCTATGCATGAGCATCTTGCTCTGGATCAGCAATGGTGGTTTCAGGAAATAAGAGGTCAGACTGAGTAATGTCTCAACCCACAATGCCATACCTAACGTCCAAAACAAACAGGCAGTGTAGCATTGCTATCAGCTTGCCATGCTGATTCCCACGCGTTAGCAATATGGATAACGTGATGTGATTCTAGAAGCACCCATCCTTGTGACTTATTATCGAGTCTCGGAATCCAAACCCATTGCTATTATTGGCATTCAAACAACTTGATGAGCACTTGCATTGTTATTCTATTGAGGAATATAATTTGGTTTTACCTCATAAAGAAGTACCACAAGAGGTTTTCAAAATAGCCTTGGGAGCTAGTCGTAATTATTAGGGTTGTTTTGTAAAAACCCGAGTTCTCACGTGGTTTGAAGAACCACCCAACTAGAGACGTTCGAATTAATTACCTTGACCTGGGACACTGCAAAGGTTTATACTATGTGCTCAGATTTTTGTACACAGTAAACTCTTTTTTTTAGATAGTTTGTGTTGAAAAATGGTCTTCTAGAAGGAGGGTCTTCTCAAAAAGGAGGTCAGTATCCAGTAGATATTATGGAATACTTACGTGGTTTAATGAACTGCCCTAATGGATATTTTTCAGTCGACCTCGGTTGTTTTGATAGTTTACAATACGTGTCCAATATATACCACGAAGCTTTTCTAAATGGATTTGGGAGTTGGTTGTAATTACTTGGGTTGTTTTGTAAAAACTCAAGTTCTCATGGTTTGTAGAACCACCCTACTGAAGATGTTCAAATGAATGACCTTGACCTGGGATGTACAATATGTTTTAACTGTTCAGTACACAGGAAGACCTATTTGAGGTGACCACCGTTGTTTGTGTTGAAAAACAGTCTTCTAGAAGGATGGTTCTCTCAAAACTGGAGGCCAATATTCAATATATATGAGGGAATTCTCGTGTTTTGAAGAACCACCCTACAGGTAAAGTTCTAGCTAAGTGCAATGACCTGGGAGCTGCAAAAGTCCACAACAGAGGTTCAGTATGGATGAGAAATGTTTTCAAAATAGTCTGAGAGGCTAGTTGTAATTGTTTTGTAAAACCCAAGTTTTCACATGATGTGAAGATTAGAGATGTTAAAATTAATTACTTTGACCTGGGGCGCTCAAAAGGTTTATAATATGTCTTCATACTTTTTTGGATGCAATAATCCTATTTGAGATAATCACCCAAGTTTCTGTTTCAAGTCAGTCTTCTAGAAGGATGGTCTTCTCGAAAAGGAGGCCAATATCCAACAGATATTATGAAATCCTTATGGGGTTTAAAGAACTACCCTACTGGATATGTTTGAGTTGACCTGGGATGCAGTAATGAATTACAATATGCGTCCAGTATGTACCGCTAAGGTTTTCAAAACAGTGTTGATAGATATAAAGGAATCTTCTTGTGTTTGAAGAACCACCCTACAGGAGATGTCATAGTTAAGTACAATTACTTCTGGCACTATGATACTTCACAATATGTGTTCAATATGGATCAGAAACGTTTTCAAAACAGCCTTGGGAATTAGTCGTATTCATCAGGAAAGTCAAGGAGTCTGAGGTGAAAAGGTAAGAAAGTACAACATAAACAGAGGGGTGAGGCAAATGTATAGTCAGGTCTCAGTCCTGGGTCAGAATTCCAAAAAGTTAGTGGATAAGACAAAAGGGCTAGGGAAGCGGATGGTCAAAGGCAAATCTAAGGTCAGGCAACAAAGATCAGAATACTACAACTTAAAGCACAGAGTTACACACACCACTTGAGTAAAGCTACAACTGGCAAATATCAGAGGTAGACAGCCAGTTAAATAGCCTGGGAATCATACTGAAAAGGAGACACCTGTAGGAAAAACAGCATGCCCTGGCCCTGATGGGATGACTGGACTGTCACTCATCACACTTACAGCTCAGTACATCCAAGCCTCAGATTGTGACTGTTGAACTGTCTGTCATGATGCTCACAACTCAGCATGAACCTGCCCGAGATTGGACAGCTGACCTGCCACTTACCACACTGAGTGGAGAAATGATGACACCCAAGTTTTCACATGGTTTGAAGAACTACCCTGCTGGAGATCTTTGAATTATCTTGACTTGGGACACTGCAGTGGTTTATAATATGTGTCCAGTACATGGTAAAACCTAACTCAGATGATCAAGTTTGGGTTGAAAGAACATCTTATAAAAATATGGTCCTTGCAAAAAAGGGGATGACATAGATAGACTAAATGGCAATCAACTTTAAGTAATAAGTTATATACTTTCATAATTGTAGTAGCCCAGGTGCCTCGATTCCCTGGTGGTTGATCCATCATGGATCTGAGCAGTTTGCTACTTTTTTTGTATTGTGAAGTGGCCAAAACAGTGTGTGAAGGAGGAGAATTGACTTCAACTCTGAGTATCCAAGCCAGCCCCCTTTGCAGTGACACTCAATGCAGTGAGAGAGAAGGTGGATGGCTTAGCTATTTATGTGAACTTTCATCAAGCCCCCTTCACTGAAAGTTTCATTCAGTTTCAGAAATGTTGTAATGTGTAAAGCACAATGCCAAATGTGGTTCTGCCAGGACCTGGGATCGAGCAGCTACCATAAATTAAAGACACCTAATCTACCACAAGTCACATATTAATATTTACTGCTTGGAAAATCTGAAGCGGTGGTCTTCTCAAAGAGCTAGGGTTATCAGATATTGATGCCTGTTCAAAATTTAGTCCTTCAATGTTATAGTCCTGGAAAACGGAAAACATTTTTAAGTCATTGTTAACCTCAAAATCTGAAAATCCTTAAAATAACTTGGCCACACACAGGTACATAGGTGTAAATATAAAGATGGTGAACCCACAAATGACATAAAAGCCAACTTTGGCAAACACTCTGATGTACGAATAGACCCTGCAGTGCATTTTTGCTCTATTTACAGCAAGCAAAGCAGAAGACAATTATACTAGGAGACAATGTGCTATTGTTACGGGTCCATAGATTCTGGCTTGGAAGTGAATGTTGGGCAATCGGGGACAACACCCTCTCCTGTGCAAGTACTGGAATGTTGGATGCAAAATCAACAGGTGGGTAGACTTAAAAAGAGCTCAGAGGATGGAACAGTATTTTACTCTCTGTTTCTGTCTGGATTTTTTTTGTCTTTCGTCCAGCAAAAAAAAAAACTCAAAGACAACACAAAACATCTTCTCTGCTTGATCTGGGTGAAAATAGGCTTGTTTATCTCAAAATCCATTTCAGCTTCAAGATCATTATTACAGGCTCATTTTTGGGTCAGGGCATCAATATTTTTTTCTTTATCATGCTATCATGAGGATGCTATGATATCATGATACATATTTGTTTGGAAGTGGGACTTACAATGCTTGAGAATCAACTACTACTTAGTTGGTGGTAGAGAACATTAGACCTGTTGGACTAAAGTTCAATAGGTAGTCTCTTTACAGTTGTTTTTTCTTCATTGTCTGGGCTTTGTGATTATATTATTATTTAAATGTGAGATATGAAATCAGAGTTATACCCCTATTCATTTTAATTTCACAGTTGTGAAATCTATTACGGTAAATATATTACACATCTATCTTATCTTCAAGGTCGCGTTCCACTCTCATCCCCTATGGCTGATGCCCTTTGTTGTTCTCCACGTCAGATCTTACAAATGGTCTGGCATTCCTCAGTGACATCATCTTCCAATGCCTTTTAAGGCCACATTTGACACACCTCTGTGTCTGAGTATTGACTTTGTAAGGCAATGTGCTATTATTATCCTAGTTGTCTTCTTACCATCATCCCCACAGACTGCTATGATTTCCATAATTTATATCTGCTTCTGGCTAAATCCAACATTTGCCATAAACATCACAAACTTTTATTAGAGTCTGTTCACATTTTTCCATCTGCTGCTGGGTAATGTATTGTTTGTTGCAAGCATCACAAACTGTTATTAGAATATGTTCATATCATTTGCATCTGCTGCCTGGTTATCCCATTGTTTGTTGTAAGCATCATAAACTGATATTAGAGACTGTTCTAATTTTGTTACAATCAGTTATGGATTCTATAACTTGCATTTGCTCTGGTTAATACATCGTTTGCTGTAAGCATCAGAAGCTTTTGTTAGAGTCTGTTCACGCCATGTTTCAATTTGTTGTTGATTTAGCTATCTACATCTAAGCGCTGGTTCAGAACTGCCAATTTTCTGATCATCAAACCTCCTGGTTCAGTGGCTTCTGGGTTGTCCTGCCTCATTTATCTGCCATCTTGCATAGCCTAATGTCCAAGTCTTTTGCTGTTCCATGTGCCTACTGTGTCAGCACCATGGGTCTGTGAGTCTACCCTAACCTTCATTAATCCATCTTACCAGATGAGATTGTTTGAAAATTTTCTTCCAAGAGAAACTGAAAGGATTATTTTAAAGGTGAAATTAGTGGTGTGACTGTATAAAAATGATACACGTTTTGAAGTCATTTAAAGTACCAGAGCTGACAAATCAAACTTTGAAGAAAAAAAAATCAACTTTGCCTGGAAGTGCATTGAGGAGGGGGGTATGTATATGCATGCTCAGAGGCCATCAACATACCTCCAGTGCACTTCCAGGTTAATTTTCACTTATCTTCACTGACAAATTTCTCAATAATGGCAAATTACATCACTATAAGACATGTATCATTTTTATTTTCGTACAAGAATCTATACAGCCATGCCACTTGTTTAAGTAGTAAAATCATCCCTTTAAAGTGTTACCCAAGCAGAGACTTAGATAGACAACACACCCCTCTAAAAACAAAGGACAAAGATGTACATTGTACACACATGTCCATCTTAATATACAAATATTATTACAAAATCAGCAAAACTAAGAATATCCAAAAATTTAGCAAAAAAACCCATATTGACATCAACATGGCAAAAAACAAAAGTCTTGACTCATACCCCTTGTACTTCCTAAAAGCAGACGATTTAAAGAATAGGAAAAGTTCTTTACAACCGCAATCATCTTCATGTAACTTTTTGACAAAAAATATATATTTTTGTAATTTTGCACAAAAGTGATCCGATCTTTTTCCCAGGAAGCTCTGCCAACATCGTTCACCCATGATCAACATCAGGGACATGACATTACTTCTAGTCATGTATGATTGTTATGTATGAACATTTTTATTATACCACCCCTTTAAAATTGTGGGATGCCCAGCGAACTACTTACAGTATTTCCAAGAGTTCTACCTTGGTAATTGTCCAAGCTCAAATCTTCTGTGAAATTATTGTCCAGTGATATTCCTGCAAATAATGATTATAATTATAGTGTTATTATAAATTTCTCATTAACCCCTATCTCACCACAAACAGTCCACCGCAGACTAAATGTACACATGAAAAACGGGAACCACACCTGAATGAATGACACACATCACAGTTTCGAGATGCTATTTAATAAAATATTTTGGCATGTGTTCAAAGCTATACTATTCATTGAGGCAGCACACCATCAAAGTACCAAATGGATGTTCCACCTAATAAAAATCCTTATTCTATGCTATCTTGTCAATTGATATCGACAAAAAATCCGACCTAGATGTGAAGATTTAAAAAGCTTTGATGTGATTAGAAAAAAAAATTGAGAAAGATCGCCACCTTTGTGTATAGGTTGTGTCTGGTATTGCAGTATGGAACGAAATGCTCAAAACTACAATATCATATATAACTCATAATCAGAGCAATGGCGTAGTGTGAGTTGCCAATGACAGGGGTCGTGAACTATAGGTGTTCCCTGAGTCCCTTCGTCTAGTTCAGCATTGAACCTCTTAATCCCCAAACCAAATATATTGTATTTTAATAAAATACTGATATAATTGTAATTGGCCTTTTGTCTATTATTCTTTTTAGCTTTTTACTGAATTATAGCAAACAATTTGTAATTCTTAAAATTTGAAGAAAAATGGTAAGATTTTTTTTTACTTTATTTAATTTTTTTAAAATTTTATTTATTAATTACCCAAGTCCTAAATGTAACTCTATCCCTAAACATAGTCCTAGGATAAGCACTAGCCATTACACTAGCTCTAACCCTATTCCTAGCTCTAACCCTATCCCTAGCACAAGCACTAGCCGTAACCCTAGCTCTAACCCTTGCCCTAGCTCTAACCCTACCCCTAGCACAAGCACTAGTTATAACCCTAGCTCTAATCTTAGCCTTAGCACAAGCATTAGCCATGACCCTAACTCTAACCCTAGACCTAGCTATAACCCTATCCCTAGCACAAGCACTAGCCATAACCCTAGCTCTAATCTTAGCCTTAGCACAAGCACTAGCCACAACCCTAGCTCTAATCCTAGCCCTAGCTCTAACACTACCTCTAGCGCAAGCACTAGCCCTTACCCTAGCTCTATCCCTAGCACAAGCACTAGTCATAACCATAGCTCTAACCCTAACCCTAGCACAAGTAATAGCCATAATCTTAGCTCTAACCCTAGCCCTATCACAAGCACTAGTTGTAAACCTTGCTCTAATCCTAGCCCTACCACAAACCCTGGCCTTAAAGCTAGTTACTTTTGAAAACGCATGTAGAAAAGTCACATTTATTTCCAATTTTTTCAACTTTTCTTGAAAGAGTATTCATCCTTTTAATTTTTATTTCATAAACCGATAGTACACATAAAACTAAGAAACTTTGCAACATAACTTATCAGAGAAATCTGCTTCTTTCTCCTCCTGGATTTCTCTTTCACTCTCAATTCACATCTGTATTCGGGGAAAGTAGATTTCTCTATTACTGAGATGGAAGACGACGGTTGGTGTTTTTTAAATTTTGTGAAGAATGGAGGCGCTAGAGGACGACACAGATATTCTGCTGCAAGTCCATTGAACTTCATGAGCACCAACTGTCGTCTCCTATCTCAGTAATGAGGAAGTTTGAACTGACTGAAGACACATTTTGCACATGAATTGAGAATGTTGAGAATGAGAGATCAGTCCAGGAGGGGAAATAAGCTAATGTCTCTAGTGACGTATCTAAAACTTAAGTTTTAAAATAAATTTAAAAAATAAGTTTCCTATTTTTATGTGTACTATTGATTTATGAAAAAAGAATTAAAATGACGGTCACTCTGTGAAAAAAAGTAAAAAAAAAGCTAAACAAAATACTAAAATTACAAATGAGAGAAGAGGCAGAGCGCTGTGGGAGCGCACAGTGCAGCACATGTGCAGTGCAGTGCGTATGATACAGTACTGAACTGATCTAACATCCCGGTTGCTGCATATGCAGAGTGCAACAGTTAAGATGAGATTATCATCAGTTGCTGTTCTCTCTGCATAGGCAGTAACTGGTATGATATGACAAAGCACACTTCATTATACTGAAAGTTTTGCCATCTCAGTTGCTGCCTGCAGAGCACAGAAGCTGGTGACAAATTTATAGTGACTGCTGCGCTCTGCATAGGAACTGGTGTCATGAGAAATCAGCTCGCTGGATGGGAACTCACTGCAAGAAGAAGCTGCATTTGTAAACTTCCCTTTATAGTCTTTATGGATCGATTCACAATAGGGCTTGAAAATTTGCACCCCACTGTCTTACCCACATCCCCACAGTAAAGCAATTTTTTTAGTCATATACAAAAAACTCTAATACAAAGGTAAACACTCAAGGTCTGAACCCACGTATGACTGATAGCTACAGGGGTAGTCCAGAATTAGGAAAACATGTCTGCATTCTTTAAAAACTTTCCTTCTCTTATCTACAGGTTGTCCATTCAGTTTAACAAAGCTGAGCTGCAATTCCAGACACGACCCATGGCTAATGGTGGCGCCATTTCTTTGGAAAAATTTCTCCTTTCTCCCCATTTTACCCTCTCTATGTGACTTGGCCTGGCGTGTCACATGGTAGTACTGATTCATTTCAGCACATACACATAAACCTTGTTCCTGAGTCAATCAGCCCTCCTAAGTCTCCTTCATTTGTAGCTTAAGAAAGAAAGCCTCGCCGGGTTATTTTGTCCTTTCGAATCACTGTCCTCGGCCCATGACGGAAAGCATGGAGTGACGCCTGCGTGGGGCAAGGGGCCGGATGTTTCATGTCATCAGAGCCCCGGCCGGGATAATTACTCTTGAAAGGTGTGATTGCAGCAGAAGTTGTGTCTAATCAGCCGCTGATTTCTATGTTATGTCCCAGGTCGTATGGAAAGAACTGGAGAGAATTACGCTCATTGCTCGGTATCCCTTTACAAATATAAACACGAGCCAATTAGTCCCAGAAAGTGGGAGACATGGAGGAGATTTGGAACAAAGTTTGGGATTAAGGAACAGAATAGTTTCGGACACAGGTTTGAACAATATAATTTTCAGTCTTTGGTTAACCTCTTTTGTGCCGGTGGCCGAAGTCAATTCAGACCGAAGGGCGACATGGAGGACGAGAAAGTAGAAAAAGTTCTAATGGGGAGAATCTTCAAAGGTGCCGCAATATGACAAAAATAATGCAAATTCAGTCAAAATTGTGCACGCGGCAGCATGTGTTTGGGACAGTTCAACGTTTGGCACATTTCATGATTCCTTCTTAATCATACCCCTCTTTTTGATATTTCAAGTTCAGCTACAATTGCAATATTTACTAATTTCTTTACTATTTACTACTCTAGACTACCAGGGAACCTTGCAGTAACACCTTTACTACTAGGGAAGCAAGCACAAATTTGACCACCTGCTCTAGACCACCAGGTATACTTGCATTACCTGTTTACTACACTAGACCACAAGGAAAGTTGGCATTGCCATTCACTTTACTAGGCCATTAGGGTAGCTGGAACTAATTTTTCCACTAGCGTTATCCCATTACTACCCTAGACCACCATTAATACTGGTGTTAACATCTTTACAAAACTAGACCACCAGGAAAGCTGGAATTAATCCTTCCAGTACTCTGGGTTGGTAAGGAAGATGGCATTAAATTTCCCATTACTTTAGACCACCAGTTATACTTACGTCACCCCATCACTACCCTAGGACATCAGCGAAGCTTGTGTTACCATCTCTACTCCACCAGGGAAGCTAGGATTACATCTCCAATACTCTAGGCCATTAGCTCGTGTTACCATCTCTTCTCCACCAGGGAAGCTAGGATTACATCTCCAATACTCTAGGCCATTAGCTTGTGTTACCATCTCCTCTCAACCATGGAAGCTAGGATTATGTCTCCAGTAGAGTTGAGCGAAACAGGTCGGTCAGATTCAAAA
>VIAB01000730.1:253819-269875 GCA_009801035.1 Oophaga pumilio
TATGTGCCACCGGTCGGTCCATGTAAACAGGACCTTAGTCCTTAGTACTGTGGAACCCTATGGCTATATAACTTTGGTTCGGTTGAGTTACAGTCTGGGTTTTAAAACCTTCCTATGGACATTAAAAGGTTGGAGTCTTACCGACATCCTTACCAGTGTAATGGTGACCATTTTCATTTTAAGGAGTTCTCCAGTAGTAAAGTGGAACCAGGGTTGTGTAAAAAGAAAAACTATACTCACCTTCCGGACTGGTGGTGTTGCTCCTCCGTACTCCATACTTTATTCCCCCACATACCTCCACACATCAGCATCTAATTAGCTACAGCCTTCACATTCCATAAAAATTGGCTGCAGAGGTCTTGTAATGACACTCTTCTGATGTTGATAACAGGATACTGGCAGGAAACACAAAAAAGAGCCAACCAAAGCAGTTTAATGGCACAAAGCCATATTTAAGGTGTAGAGGCTCTACCCTTACAGTGAAAAACATGTTTTTGAAGCCTTCTTTTATGTAATCAACAATTTTAATGGAGGTACAGAAATGCTTAGGGTCTGATCTTTACGTCCTTGGAGGAGAAAGATCTATGGCCAACAAACTAGTTTCCTTAGTTGGTACCATAAAATCTGATTACCTCCACAAGCTATACCCTATGGTAAAAAGAAAAAAAATCAATTAAAAGCCCCCCCTTCACGCCACCGCCACCAACACATCTCATTATGGGACCAAGAGGCTTGCTGAATCATTGGAGGAGAAAGATGAGTTATGGACTTCAAAGTAGTCTCGTTAGTTGGATATCTTTACTGGTCCCATTCAATTTTCTTTGGATTCCTCCATGACTCCAGGGCTATGGTGAAAATCATATTGGGAATTCCCTCTTTAATGTCACCAACACTTCTTATCATGGGACAGAAGTCTATTGACTGTAATATCCCAACCGTTAGAGGCAATGGAGGAATTGTGGACCTTAATCTAGTCTTCTCAGTTGGAGTTCTCTTTTTCTCAGGCTCCATAGAATTTACTTTAGTTGGATTCTACTATTTTGGTAAGGCCAAAAGTTGACCAACATGTTTGCAAAAAACAATAAACGTGACATATACAAATATGTCTACATGTTTCCTTCATCTACTATTGCCTATATTGGTGGCACAAAGTATCACAGATGGACCATGTCCCCAATAGAGTCATAGTGGTTACTGAAGAAATGTCTGGAGCTTTGGGTTGACCCAAATGCAAGATCTCAGATTGGTGCAGCTAGATACAACACTTTTGTGTTCAGATAAGGCAGATGATCACTTATTATGGTATGCTGCTCTAGTGTAGAGGTCTCCAAGCCTTGGCCTGAGAAATTCATGTATGATCCGTATTCCTTATCACAACCTGAGGGTATGTGACTTCTACATCTGTGCACAACAAACTTCTTTGTTTCATAATTCAAGATGTCACAAAGTGGCTTCAACGTTCCAGTAAGGGTTTCATAGGTAGCACAATAATAAGGAAACAATTTTGGGATTCTTTAGTTTAATCCTCCAGCTTCTGGGTTATTTTAAAATGGAAATTTGCAAGAATATAACCGTGTGGTTAATTTTACTAGGGCTAAAAGCAATCTCAGGCTGCCCTCCCTCCCCTCTGTTTAGTCTCTCTGAGCAGGGAAGTCTGGAGGTACCAAGTGGCGTGGATGCGGGGTGAGGAAAATGGGACACTTAAGGTTTGTCTAAACAGTCAGAACCCTCCTAAATCATGGACAGACGAGCCTGACATGGAGGATTATTTTGTTTAGTGAAACCAAAGAGGATCAGTAAGACATTAGGGCAAGCTACCGGGGTGAACAACAAACGTTAACTCCTTAACTGCTTAGCTACCCACTTTGTAGGTACTTCAGGTGGCAAGTGTTTAAACAACAGAGAAATAATGTTTACTCTTGACTAAAGCCCCTGGGGCAAAACTTTGTGGTTGCACTGGGTGCATTTGTTTAAAAAATCCCCCTTGTAAAAACAAATAGAGGAGCGGCTATATGGCCATAGCTGCGTTGGATGACCTGGGTCTCATTACAGAGGGTGTAATGCTGATCCTAGTGACTGGTGTAAAAGCATTCTAACTTAAGAGAGTCAGGACTAGCAAAGTCCTAAGTAGAAGACCCTGGCACCTATGAAACATATTAATGGGCATTTTTTAATACTACCGATTTGCACTAGCTAAAACTAAGGACCAGGGAAACTTGCAGGTGTAACGAAGGTGCCCCATGGCACTCTCTAGTAATATTCGCAGCTTCATCCTTGGAGGCACTTGGAGTTCCAAGGCTCTGTGCCATATAGCTGTTGGTACTTCATGTGTTTCGCCGTATGGTGCTCCTCAGAGGCACGCAATAAAGCCCAATGAAAGTGCATGGGTACCATATTGTGGCACCGTACAACTAGGGAGGTGTAGAGAGCAATAAAATGGCCATGTACACGCAAGCATAGTTGCCCAAATTTACTTGAACTACTCCCAATCCTGTCAGTTTGTTTATGAAACAGGGCAGGGGTATTGTAAACTTCACCTAAAAGTGTTAACATCTGGTTTGGGGCTTTTCTAGAGTTCTTCTGCTAATGGGACATAAAAAGGTAAAAAATGAACAGTTTTTGCTCTTATTTTATTACTGATGCTCCTCTGAGTATCCTGTTTTTTTTTTAAATCCACCATATAGTTCCAGAGATATGCGCCTTTTTACTTAGTGCTACTTTTTACGGTCTTTACAAGGATGGGTGGCTTTCAGGGTAATTAGGCACATCAGCCTAAGACATGCCCCAAAGGATCCTGTGGGTAAGTCCCCTTTGTAAAGATCATATCTCTTGAACCGTATAGCAGATTTAAAAAGCAAAAACAAAATGGGGGGCCTGATGAAAGGTCCACTGTAAATAGCCTTAAACTCATATTAATAACTATGCTGAATTTTAGTGTGAAGGGACATAGGGAAGTTAAATGCCTGGTTGAAGTATCTAAACATAAAGACTGTTTCTCATTACTTTGGAGCTTTGCTATCCTAACTACATAAAGCATAAAGTTATAGGTCACTAGAGAAGACCAACTAAGGCTTGTGGGGCCAGATTTTAGCTTATTATTGCATATCAAATTGGGGCTTGCATGTTAACCCATTCACATATAGGTACGTCATAGGTCATGTTCCTCCCTTTGATGTGGGCTTCAGCGCTGAGCTCACATCTTTCCCGGAACATGACGCAAGGCGCCAATGGGTTGGCATGACAGCCGGGGGTCTGCAGAAAATCCCTGTGCTTGTCGTTGCGGATCTCCTATACACCGGCCTGTGGCTGAAAGAAGTCCTGCTAGGTGAAGCACAAGCGATTGGATGATCGCAGCTTCAAGTCTCATAAGGGGATTATTGAAGACAGTAAAAAGAAGGAAAAAAAGTTTTAAAAAGTATTTACTAAATTTTGGCCTATTCAAAATAATAAAAAATACACATATTTGGTATCACTGCATTCAGGAACCCCCGATCAATCAAAATCTAAACTAAATTAATACGATCGGTAAATGTCATAACGAGAAAAAAATTGAAACGCCAGAATTGTTTTTTTGATCGCCGCAATATTGCAATAAAATGCAATAACAGGCAATCAAAACATTGTATGTACCCCAACATGGTATCAATAAAAATGTCCACTCGGTGCGCAAAAAATAAGCTCTCATCACCCAGCCCCAGATCATGAAAAATGGAAACGCTACTAGTCTCAGAAAATGGCACCATTTTTCTTTTTATAGACAAACTTTGGATTTTTTTTTACCACTTAAATGAAAAAGAACCTATACATGTTTAGTATCTGCAGACACATACTGACCTGGAGAAACATAATGACAGGTCAGTTTTAGCATTTAATGAATGTGGTAAATAAAAAACCCTAAAAACAATTGTGGAATTGCACTTTTTTTTTGCAATTTCACCATACTTGGAATTTTTTTCCCATGTTCCAGTAAACTATATGGTAAAAGCAACGGAGTTGTTCAAATGTAGAACTTGTCTCGCAAAAAACAAGCCCTCACATGGCCATATTGACGGAAAAATAAAAAAGTTATCGGTCTGGGAAGAAGGGGAGCAGAAAGCGAAAATGCAAAAACGGAAAATCCCAAGGTTGTGAAGGGGTTAATATAAAGGGAAGGATAGAACCTCTTTTGGATTAGGTCCTTGACTTGAATATCCCATGTACTGCCTTGATATCAGGCCTATGCTGTCCTGCCAGTGTTATCATCTCCAGGCCTAGTGCCACCCATCATATTACAGAATACAGGCTGCCATAGAGTCTGCATTCTGTGATCAGTCGAACAATGACATTATATCACTAAATTTCCCATATTGCAGTTGTGTCATGTAGACGCCAGATATTTTGTGGGCTGATCCAGAATTTAGCACGTTAAGACCTACTGACATCACTGAGGCATTAAATGCCTCACACCTCAATGGGATGAGTAACCTCCAGAGTAATTTTTAGGTAACATTCTTGAATGGACAAGGCAGAGAGTCTGCTGTGGCATGTGTGGACATTTACATATTTTTATATATTCATTAGAGTTTTTTTTAATGTGGATCCGTATGAACCTACCCTAAAAGTTGAAGGACATCAGTATATATTAACCATAATGCAACTGAGAGGCTGGAGAACCTGGGGATTTAGACATGCATGACCCAAAACAACCTTTTTTCCAGCTTTGCATGGGTTAAAAGCTCTAAGTCCATGTGGGGCACAGGACGTCTACCCAACGTCTCCAAAGGCCCCCCAAAACCAATAGTAATTATGGAATCTAATCTCCAATGTCACTTCTCCTCCCATGTAGTGGTCGTCCCATGAAACAAGAATCTAATTCCAGCTGAACATTCAGCCTGGTGTTTCACATCAGCCGTGTTTACCTTCCCCCGGCCGCAACTGCATCCAACGTATGCATTACATTTCACTACCATGTCAAGCCAATTAGTCAGCATTTGGCTGGACCACAATGATAGGGGAAGACGGCTCCAATGGATTCATTTTCACAAGGGTTCTGCACAATTGACAATAAGGCCGAAGGCTGCCCTTCTCAAAACACCAGATCGGGCAAAGTGAGAGCGTGCAAGACCCCAATGTGGCGTCTCGTCTTACCAAAGGCGAAATTTAAGCTATGACTGATTGGCTTGTTATTAGGTGATGCTATCTCTCCTTTTCAATGGCTAAATCTTGTATTGGGAAATTTCTTTATTTGCTTTTTTACCTTTTAATCGACAATTGTGATGAGGTCCAGATTTTAAGGAATTGTTCACTTTAAAAAAATTATGTTCGACAAGTAATACTTTAATTTCCAAATGTCCACAGAATAGCCTCAGTCCTAGTGTAAGAGTGGTGTATTGTACTGTCACGTTCCTGCCCCTGAAGACAACAATCGCATTGTAATATAGTGTGAATATGGTTATGCGTTTTTTATGTATATAGAATGTGATATGGTAATGTATAATTTATTGTGTGTGATATGTATTGTTAGTATAATAGGTATAGTGTGCAACAGGAATATAGGAAATCTAAAGTATAAGATAAGAATAGAGTAGGACATAAAGTAGTCACCATAGGGTAAGATAGACTTTGATAGAGTAATGTGAGTGTGATATGCTTAATGTACAGCAATGTACTGTATAATGTTGTTAGGGTTTATTTTTCAACTACATGTTATAGTTACAGATATAGTAAAAGTTGGAACTAGCCCATAGTGGGAGAGACAAGATATAGTAAAAAGGGACTAAATAGGGAAGTATAGTAACCCAGGTCAAGTTCAAGTGCAGTGGGCTGATAGTGTAAGCAAGAATCTATCATTCGGGACAGTGGGAAGCCTTACTAGAATCCCATACAGACATTCCTGCAACGTCCGGAGCTCAAGGCTCGATACAGGTACTAGGAGGAGTGCATTATCCTCTGGCGTACAGAGGAAGATGGAAAGGAAACCACATGAAGGGACGGTAGCGGATCCCGGGTGCACTGCGGAACTTGACAGGAAATTCCTGGGGGTGACAAAATCAGTAAATGTAGGGATCATCCAGGAGGAATGGATAGTAATGCTGAGAACGTACTTCATTAAGGAAACAAGGAATAAGACGTGTTGTGCCCAATACTGCGCGTTACAATCTGATGAACTTGGACTGTCCAGTAAACTTTTGTTTGTTGAAATGAACTGGGTATCCTCTGAGTTATGTGCGGTGGCTCCTGAAGATGGAGGCCTGCGGTCTACAAGTGAGTGTGATGCACCCCATATCTGACAGCACACCGGAACTGGGTGTCCTCTGAGTTATGTGCGGCGGCTCCTGAAGATGGAGGCCTGCGGTCTACAAGTGAGTGTGATGCACCCCACACCTGACAGCACACTGGAATTGGGTGTCCTCTGAGTTATATGTGGTGGCTTCAGAAGATGGAGGCCTGCGGTCTACAAGTGAGTGTGATGCACCCTACACCTGACAGCACCTTGGAACTGTGTGTTCGCTGAATTATGTGCGATGGCTTCAGAAGATGGAGGCCTGCGGTCTACAAGTGAGTGTGATACATCCCACATATAACAGAAAATTGGGAATGTATAGGATTTTCCTGTGAAGTGCCAAGGCGTTATGGAGCAGCAGTGTAAGGTTCAGCAGGTACGCGGGATGCACTGACACACATGAGGCAGATCAAGAGTTAACGGGGGTTTATTACAGGGATGCTCCATGCAGGGAGATGATAACAAGGGAATGGAAGACAGGGTTCAAACAAAGAACAAGTGTTCAATAAACCGATGCACTTATCAATCAAATGTTTCCAGGGGATGGAGGCGAGGAGTCCCGCGATTGCGCCGTAGGTGACTCTGGCCTGGTCATGGAGGAACGTGAGGCACTGGCTTCTGACATCCGCGGCGTATCCTGGCGCTTCTGAGCGTGGTCTGATGGTTCCGGAGCGAAGTTTCAGCGGAGGAGGAATAGGGGACCCCGGGGCGGAAAGGTCATGAAGCACTGGTGAACCCGGGGGTGAACTAGCCGATTCAGAGTCGGCTTCTCTGTCCGGTCAACAGCGAGCACCCCCAGCAGTCAGCGGAACGGTACGGAATGTGTTATGAATGTGCTGGAGATGGTTTCTGAGCAGAGGCTCCATCTGGTGGTTACAGACAATACTGAACCTTCCAGCGAGGAATGGCAATCTGGGATCACTGACTGGACTGATATAAGGGAGGTTCCCTCCCATGATGGTCGCCGGTGAGCAATTGTTCTTGTCTCAATTGTTGTTCCTGGTTCATTTGGAAGTTTGCTGGAGTCTTGCCTGCATCTTCTGCTTTCAGATAAGATATTTTCTGCTTTTCTTTTTGTGCTTGATTTTTGCTTAGTTTTCTGCACTTTTGTGGAGGTCAGTTGGGTCCCCTCCTGGGGCTTGTGCTCCTCTCAGTTTATCTGTAGCCACTGTTATTTGTTCATTTGCTTTTTCCTGTTTTTACAGTGGCTGCGGCTTAGTTTTGTTACACCAGAGATCTGATTTAGGTGGTGGAGATTGTGTGACCTCAGGTGTTATTGCAATCAGAAGAGTTGGTATTTTTTAGGGTTTTTTGTTGGATTGCAGTCAGAATTCTTTCCTGTACTTTTCTGTCTAGACAGATTGGGCCCCAGCGTTTGCTCATTCTATTTTCTGTCTGTGTCCGTGCTTCTTCTTGTCTAACCGCCATTACATGTTTGGGGGCTTCCTATTTTCTTTGGGGATCTACTCCGGGGCAGATAGCTTTCATCTTTCTGCCTTTAGGTGTAGTTATCTCTCAGGCTGTGACGAGGCGTCTAGGATCAACGTAGGAACGCTCCACGGCTACCTCTAGTTGTGTGGTTAGTTCAGGTTACTGCAATCCAATAGGTACCAGCCTCTCTGGTGTATTGCCGTTTTTGCTTTTTCTCCTCAGCTACCTAAACATAACAGGAATGTCTCCCCAGTCTCAGGGGTTGGAGCAGTAACGGTCACACGCTGAAAACAGTCTGTCTGCATGTGTGTAGAGAGTCGGCAGTGCGGCCTGGCTTTCTGGAGTCGTGCTGAGGGGAGCGAGTCAACTCTCTCCTGCTGTGTGCTCTGTCTTCCCGCTGAAAGCCTTGCTTTCCTGCGCTCCGCCCCTTTTATCTCCGACCCCCCTCCTGCAGTCAGGTGCAAAGGTCGGTCCAGGTCAGAAAGTGTTCCCTCCGGCAACAATGGTGACAGCCCCAAAAGTTCCAGCCCTGATATGAGAGGACCACCATGGGCCCGATCCACTTCCTTACAGCAGCTCGTCCACTGCTTCCACCCTCGGTCACTTTACACTAGCATGCTCAGTTTCGGCACTTTGACTGATCTTGGAAGTTGAAGAGTTTCCTGTTTCAGCACTTCATAATAGTTATGTGTGAAAGGGGCTGACTGAATACTAACTTGGATATCTAACCCACCTCCCTTCTTTGTCATGGCTTCTGTTTCCTCGTTATTAAGCTATTAAATTTTAGAATTGGTGCGAATTAAGTTGCCGGACACAGTACAGTGGCCCAGTCCTCTGTGGCCAATGGAAAGGACCTGTGAGAGCTGCCTCTAACCAGCCAGCAACAACAGCTCTTTTTTTGTTTAGCCGGCATCATATCATCACTGTGACCTCGCACCATGCAGGCTAATCAAAAGAAGGGTCACGGATTCTGAGAGGAAAAAGGCGATTCTCAGGGCTACCGTCCGGCACCCACCGACTACTAACCTGGCGCCTGGCTTGGATTCTGCAAATTGAATTGCACCAACTCTAATATTCATACAAGCAGTCAGCCAGCCCCCTTCATGTATGAAAATTGACTGTGTTTCGTACTGGGTAGGTCTTACCAGGAACTGGGACCGAGGCTGTTATTGGAAGATTATTGAACATTTACACAAGTAAAACAAACAGCGGCAAGAATTTGGCTTATAGTTAACGAATGGGTCTGCTACTACCCCTTCTTCTTCATGAGAAGAGAGAGTTACACCATTGCCTGGATTCCTCCTATATCTTCCCAGTTGATGCCTACATAAATACCCCTGGGGGCTGTCAACCCTCCTAATTGGACATATTGTCCTTTATGGGGATACAACTACAGTCTGAATTTGGTTGAAAATATTGTAGCTTTCAGATAAAACCTCCTCTAACTTATAATTTGATGAAATGGTCTTTATTACTGTACACAAGTCCAGACTGTATCAAGCGCCTAGGGTGGAGGCTTGATAGGGGCGGCATCAGAAATGTTTATCTTTTAAAGGCAAAAGGAGGTAAAACTATACATCCCTAAAAATAAAATATGATGAAATATACAGAAGGTGAATGGGTTTGTTAAGGTTTAAATTTCGTTCTCACATCGAGCAGGGATACAGTATATTAGCTGCCATAGGTAAACACCAGGACTCCGGGTTTCACACAAGTTGGAGGAATGTGAACTTGGAACCAGGAGGGACTTGTGAGATCCTCTCTGCGTGAGTGAGAAGGGCACCTTTCTATGTTTAACCCTTTGGAACACCTCAACTTATCTGGTACTTGAAGGCTGGATGGGGGTTGGTGGGATAATTAAACATTACAGTTCTGTTTTTCAGTGGGTTTTCAGGAAATACACTCAGCTATAATCATGTCCTATAGAGGAAATATCTGGCTTAGAAGTCACATGCGAAACCGAGAGCTTTTAACCCTGGGTGTTCGAAGGCTTCAATGTCAAACAAACCCACATTATTCTGCCGCCACCAAATGGTCCAACACCCATTCCCATGTCTGCATTGAATCAGGTTGAGCTATATAGAATGTATACACACCATCAAAATAATATACATTCTTATATAGTAATACAGCCTTGTCCATTCTTACAAAATGATGACAACGCTCACCAGGGAGTTACCAAAAATAGAAAAAACCTTTATTCCTCCATTATCGTAAAATGACAGCAATATTTCGTCTGCATGGTCTTTGTCGAGCTGATCTGATCAATGAATGATCAGAATAATTTGATCAGCTTGACACAGACCATACACATCAAAATGTTGCTGTCTTTTTCTAGAATGAAGGAATAATGGTGGATTCCTAGGCTAGTTGCGCATCAGAACTCCTTTTTCCATTAACCGTTCCATTTTAGGAGCAGAAAAACAAATTCCTAGCCGTTCCAGATCTTACACATGATGGAAACGAGTAGCACTGATTGCCCCCTTGACTATAATGAGTTCTGTTTGATTTCCACTGTGTCCATCATGATTCGGTACTTTTTTTAGCCTTTGTGATGGAAATTGCAATGAAGGTTCCTAACGTAAAGCATAAAAAACCTAAAGCCAAATAAAATATCAAAATAAACCTAATGATAAACACTATATTTGGGCACAAGTATCCAAAAAGTGTCTATTTGCTTTCCTTCTTTCCGGCAGGGAAAGGATTAAGTGGACTGCTCTTTCGCCCACTCATTCAGAAGCGGACTCCCATGCCAATACAGGCTCACGTTCGGACAATCGCCAAACAAACACCTCATAACAAGGTCCTTGGAAAAGGGGCACGAAAACACTTGATAAGGAGTGTGGGAAAAAATCTGCTGCATTGATTATCAGAAAGTCTGCTGTTCTGGAACGGCCAGTGGCATTAGCTCACTTAGCTGAGAATGTCATCAGCACTGTTTGAGCACCACGGTTAAAGACCTTGTGAAATATGAGAGGAATGCCATAGGGTCTCCCATTCACAGAGATAAGTGACGGGAAGGTGGCAGAGCTGGGGGCTGGGTGGACACTTGGTGCACACCTGTACTGCACTTTCACTCACATAGTTAAAGGATAATGTTTGTATGGTGTCAATACATGTCCTCATGCAGTGAAAGCACGTAAGCAATGAATTATGGGAACCATAGTTTGTACCTTACATAGGCCCAGAACCTAAGAAGAGTTCACCCTGAACTCATGTCATTGTGTGGGTAGATCAAAAATCACACCAACCACTGAGAACTCATGACAACTTCTTGGCTGTAGACCTGGACAACTTGAGCATCTTCATTGGTTCCACTTTGTGAAGAAGCTAGCAAATCTATCATGGATCACCTTATCATATGTGGCTGTATTTTTGGATGACTGACCAAAGGCTAAAGGCCTCCATATACACATTAGCGTAAATTTGGCTGAACCTTCCGATGGCAGTGGAGCTGACTGACCACCTAATGTTAATGGAGGTCTTCAGATTCTCAAGGAATTTCAGTGCCCGATCCTTTTGTGTTTCCAGGAGATAGGCTCCCTCTCCCTATGAAGAACATTTCTACTCTTGGCCAAGCTCATTGTGCATATGCATTGGGGGAAACACAAGAGATATATGTAGTCTGAACGCCAGTTTCCTAAGGTGTACGGACACCATGAAGGTTGCCATACACATCAATAGCCATTAACTAAATTCTTGTTTTACCAAGTGTTTCCTTCGAATAGAGAATTAAGCTGCTTCTGGACACCTCTGATGGCATATTTCCACAGAAAGACACGATTTAGCACATTGAAGACCAACATGCACAACCTTTTTTTCCTCTATATAGGTTTGTCCAGCTTAATTTTCAGGGGTGACTATTTACCCATCCATATAACCCCAGCTTAGCCTCTAATCTAAGCTTTGGGGTTGCCCTCCTTGGGCAAGGTCTTTTTTTGCTAGAAAGGTCACTGAGTAATCAATTGTAATCAGTGATGGATCATGGAAATAAGTGTCTAATTTTTCCACAGTGCCACCACTGGTGAAATTGAAGAACTACACCATTCTCCTTGAAGTTAAGTAGCTATTCTGTAATTCACCAATGTGTCAGGTCCTCCAGTGTGAACAACACTTTTTGGAATTGTTCTGCATTCTGTGCGTGCTGATGAAATCTATCTACTAGCTCAAAATTACCTATAGGGAACTGGTGTAGACATAGAAATGTGTGACACCCCCACTTTCCCTCACTTACTAATTAAAACTTTATGACACGTCTAATCTGAGAATTATTTACCATCCATTTAATACTAACATCCTGCATCCTGCATAGAAAAACATGTTATATGATGGTACTAGGGCCTTATAAACACATCCAGATGGTGTTTTCACCAATACCGGATATTGATCATTTTTCTGCTGCTGATACTTGTATGAAACACTATCAGGTTTCCAATAGTAAATGTAAAAAAAAAACCTACTTGGAATATTTAATAATAGTGAAATATATTCACACACTTCCTTATTGCTGATAACATGGATTAACACTGTCTAAACAGATCTCAATACTGCCACCTGTGGTCATTGCTGGAATTACTAAGGAGTGTTTCTGCCAAAAGATCAGTGAGGGGGGCCCAATGGCTGGATGATCTATACCAGAGTCCATAGCCCATTTATCGAATTGCTGACAGAAGGTGTGTGTACCACGTATCTAGAACATTAGATATTTGAAGCTTTGTTTACAAGGACAAAAAGTGTTGACCATAATATACAGTACTGTGAAAAAGTTTTAGGTAGACACAAGGCAGATATACTGCATCAGCAAGGTATCTCCCATGCAAAGATTTCAAAGCAGAGCTGTCTAAGCACTTTTTAAGAAGCACCAAAAAACATTGAGGCACCATTGAAGACTGTAGGCGCAGTACTTGACCAAGGAAACTTAGTCCAGCAGAAGAAAGACATCATGATTACGTCCTTTTGAAATCAGAAAATGTCCAGCAGTACCATCAGCTAAGAACTGGCAGCAAGCAGTGAAGTGGTATTCAAGGAATTGCAGTGATACAGTCATGGAAACGAACAAGCGACTAACCTAGGCATCAAAACATAAGAATTGTGGTACAGAAAAATGTCAAAAGGTGCTCTGGACTGATGACCCACAATGTGAAATATTTTGCTGTAACAGAAGGCCGGAGTGTCTGCAGAACTTGCTGAATGGCACATATAACAGCAAGGATCAGTACAGATGGATTTTCAGAATGGTAGGTGGATCAGAAATGGGTAGGCAGATACATTGATTCAACAGAGTCGTGAGGTTGCACAGTAAAACAAGAATTAATGAGTTGGTAATTGGATATCTTTATTTAGCAAAGTTGAGGGTACGGAGTACGGACAGCACCAGGAATAGCAGAGATTCATTGGGTTTCAGGTACCTTTGTTCAGCAGAGTTGAGGGTACGGACAGCAATCAGAATGGCAGAGATGAGTTGGTTATAGTAGTTGGTTGCTAGATCGTTCAGAAGAAAATCAGGAACTTGGCTGTTGCTGAGCCATATGGAACATGAGGCTAGATTCCTGGAAGGCTTATGGTGGCACTGTGCATTACTACCTGAATACTCATGCATTGTGCAGCTACCTGACCCAGCCTTAAAAGACCTTGGATGATGACATCAGAGGGGCAAACTGAGTTACCTTAGTAACTCGGCATGGACTAGCACAGTAGGAGCCGCCCATGAGAGAATAAAGCAAAACCTGTAACTGGGACACTTCCGGGACCCAAAGTCATCCCAACTCACCATTGCAGCTTCATATAACAGAGGTGAACTGCTCTTGCATAGGCTTAGTGACGACTTAAGGAAGATCCATTTTCTTCTGACTTAGATTCCACCACTTGGACTCTATGAAATTCTTAAAGTATGTGCTTTTTTCACTAAAGTGTTACTAAAAAGTTCAAAAGGATTCTATCTGCTGAAAGACTTCTCCAAAAGGCAAAGACCTCAAGAAATCTTTTCCAAAAATTCAAACCAGAAGTCTCCGTAAGAGTCAGGGATCAATGGTCTTCGCCTTTGCTGAAGCCTAGGGAGAGTTAATTTTGCACCCGTCTTCCACCCAAGCTACCACCCTAGAGACATTTCTGGGACTCACACCTCATGTAACTCATTATAGCAACTACATATTTGAAAGGTGGTCATGCACGCACATCATTCACTCCACAAAAGTCAACGGGACCTATAGAGACAGTAGCTTAGACTTCAAAAGAGAGTATTATGGATTTATGGCCATCTCTACTGATTTGAATAGTAGACCAAATAATCATCCGGAGACCCTATTTAAATGAATGGTGGAAAATGAATAGTATTGCATATACACTACATAGATAACTAGTGGTTGTCAAGGGGCAACTAGTACATTATACAGTAGGTAGGAAATATTGGAAGTAGTAGCCTTGGTAGGGTGGGTGGGTGGGTGATGGAGGTTCCCTATATCCTAAAGGTGGTGGGATTCCAGATCTGGTCGTGGAATATGAGTGACTGACAACCAATACGGAGAGCATTAGTTTTCCAGACACACCAAATACTGTAGCTGTCCATTGATCAGCAACAATCCTTATATCCTGAAACCCACAGACCCCTGTGTGAATATAGGAGTAGTGGTCTCACATGCTCATTGCATCTCCATTCAGACAGATGACTTTGGGTCTCCTGTTCCTAAGATCATTCCTACCTGGGGTCTGACTCCTTCCAGGCAGCCAGACCCCACCGATTATACAGTTATATTGTTTATGGGATATAACGTAATGCACTAGCTCTATATAGAGTGTGGCTTTAAAGGTTTATTAACTAGGATTGGGGATTACTTATTAATAGCTAGGGGTCCAATCACCGGGACCCCAAGCAAGCATGAAAACAGGGCTCTAGAACCCTTGAGCCGTGCCTTTGAATGGAGGAATTGAACTTCGACTTTCTGGCAGTCCCATAGGCAATGATTGGGCTCCACAGATCCCAGTTCTCAGGTTCTAATGCACAATTTTGGGATCTCTTAGGGATTTGGTGGTTGGAACAATCCTATGGATAGTGAATAACTTCATAGTTATTGCTTGAAAGGTTCATAAAGTTCAACCTTCCTTCATATTTTAGGCATGACCCTTCAATGACTTCTATATATCAGTGTTATCTATATTCGGGGTCTCATCGTATCTGACACTGATTTCACGAAGCAGGTAAATCCTTCTACTCGTTCCCAGTGGTTGCAGATTGATCCTCGGTTTCCCAGACGAGACGGGAGTAGTCAGGTTTTATGATGCTTTATGTTTGCTTTTCCACAGAATGTTACATGAGTGTTTGTACATTGTAATTGTCTTTTCGTTGCGTTGTTTCTAGTAAAACATAATCTACTGTATCAGGAAATGGTGACTATAATGTACGAACATAGATCTTGCAGAGCGAGCGAGTGGCCCGATATTATATAAAGGAGAATTCCAAACGAATACAAATTAGGAGGAACCAGTTCTCCACCTTTCCTCACTATTTCCAAGATCTCTGATCGCTGTTGATGAATGGAAACATTCAGATAAAATGGGGGGATTGGTGAGTGGCGAACATACCACATGGAAGCCCAAGAGATAAGGGGGCCACTTCCACCTACAAAGCAGCAAACAGCTGTTATAGACACATTATTTGATTCCAAAGGGCCCATATAGTATTTTTTTTAACCTGGTGTAAATGCCACTGTTTTCCTGAATCGGGCGTTGTTTTTCTTTTTTTCCTGCGCCTCTCCGTTCCTGAGATATGACCTCCTCTTTCCTGTATATAAAATCTACAGTTTTTAGCCAAGTAGGTGTGGTCCTCAGGAATATGCCCACAGAGAATAGTTTCAGGCCACACCCACTTGGTTAAAAAGTTCTATATAGTGAAAAGGAGGCCATATCTCAGGAACGGAGAGGCCCAGGAACAAAAGAAAAACATCGCCGGATTCAGGACAACAGCGGCATTTACACCAGGTAGATAAAAATCCATATTTATGGCAAGGGATAGTAACAGATTTTTTTTAAGGCTGTAAATACTCCATAGTTAATACCACTGGAGCGTTAAGTTAATACCTAACTCATTGATTTTCTTTAAGCTTCTCGCTCTGTACAGGAAAGATAACTAAACTCTTACCCATTTACTGAGGCTGGAATTCAGGTTCATTAGTGATGGAAGGAAGTGTCAGCAGCCGATACATCATAAAATATGGAGATGACAAAAGCATGGCGACATTCTTCTAAAACATCACGCCACACTTGTCCAAAAGTTGTGCAGTAAGGCATTGTAGTAACCATTTCACACATTTTAAAGACTCATATTCCTTGCATTCCGTGCATTCCTTGACCACGACACCACAAAAACA
>VIAB01000731.1:0-13967 GCA_009801035.1 Oophaga pumilio
TTTTTTTTGTGAATGTGGTGCTTTGTGTGTACTTTATTTATAACGATGTGTGTGTGGGAGGGGGATAGTGCTTGGTGCAAACTATTCTATAAAGAAAAAGCTAAAAGAAAAGAAAGCAAATAGGGAAAAAAATGCCTGTGAAAAAAGTCTAAACTAGCAGGCACGAGCTCTGATAAGTGACCGTTGTCACTTATCAAAGTTCCGCGGCTGCTGGATGTGCGCACGGGAGTGGCAGAAAGGGGGGTGGAAAAAAAAAAAACCCGGCAGGCATGAGCTCTGATAAGTGACCGGTGTCACTTATCAAAGTTCCGTAGCTGCTGGATGTGCGCACGGTAGTGGCGGAAAGGGGAGTGAAAAAAAAGCAAAAACCCGGCAGGCATGAGCTGATAAGTGACCGGTGTCACTTATCAAAGTTCCACGGCTGGTGGATGTGCGCACGGGAGTGGCGGAAAGGGGAGTGAAAAAAAAAAAGGCAGGCACGAGCTCTGATAAGTGACCGCTGTCACTTATCAAAGTTCCACAGCTGCTGGAAGTGAGCACGGAGGGGGGTGCAAAAGAAAAGCGAGCACGAGTGTTGATCGGTGAACTGCGTCACCAATCAACGCTCGGCGGCTGTTAAATGTGCGCAGAGGAGGCGCAAAGGGGGGGTAAAAAGAGGGGGAAAGGGAACTTACGTTTGTAGTCTTTCTTTCTTCTCTCTTCTTTCTTCAGCAGGAGTTGTGGTGTCACAGGCTAGTGTGGCACCACAAGGCCCAGCACAGGAGGAGATCTTGCAGTGTGACCGCTCTGCAGAAATCCTCAGCAAGTGTGAGGACCCCCGCAGAGCAGTCACACAGGTCAGATACAGTTTGCAGACAGGTCACAGAGCAGTCACATCGCTGCTGTGACCTGTCATTGGTGAGATTGATGATCACATCAATCCCACCAATCAGAGGAGACCCTTGTTTATGCCGGTGCTGCTAGGCACCGGCCTAGTATCGGAGCTCACAGCTCCGATCACTAGGCAGGTCACGGCAGGCCACCAAGCAGGGCACAGCGCGGTCACATCGATCGCGCCAATTAGCAGCTGCAGGCCCTGTCCTAGGCTCGGGCCTAGGATCGGTGCTATTACTGCGCCGATCCAGGCAGGTACCGGCAGGGCAATACCGCGGCTGTGCCCTGCGATTGGCGCGATCGATGTGATCGTCGATCGCGCCAATCCGGGGGGGGGGTCTGGACATCGGTACTCGATCCTAGCCTGGGATCTTACTGTTTCAGCCAATTTGATTGGCTGAAACAACGAGAAAGGCTGCGATTGGCTGTTCAGAATTGAACAGGTAATCACAGCGATCGGGAGGCCGGGTGGGCGGAGACAGGCCCTGGAATGCCGACACCATCTTCCTCCAGGTAAGATGGCATCGGAATTTTAATGTCGAGATGTCGCATTAAAGGGCATGACGTACTATCCCGTCCATGGTCAGATTGTCCCGGGTTTCATGGACGGGATAGTACGTCGGATGACAGAAAGGGGTTAAAGAAAATTTGGCAGCACTACCAAAAGAAGCCGGGTGCAATAAAACCTGTTAAGGTGATGTCCAAACCTCCAAATTAGAAAATCAGAAAAGAACAGGCAGCACTCTAAAAATTAAAGTGAAAAACCGTGGCTTTACTGATCCATTAGCAGCACCGTTTCGGCAGATTTCTCTGCCTTCCTCCACAAGGAAAGGCAGAGAAATCTGCCGAAACGTTAGTGCTCTGTATAACCCGGCCCACAACACTGATTGACAGCTTTCGTGTACACTGTGAACAAGCAGAAAGCTGCCAATCAGTGGTGGGGGTGGGGTTGGACTACCTGGCAGCCAGGCTAAGTAGTCCACTAGTGATAATACTCTACAGATAAAACAATGATTTTTATGAAAATTACACTGAGCAGCTCAAAATGCGTAAAATAGCTGGAAACAGGGTATCTGCCCCTATATTATTCTCTTCTATCTTTTAATAAATTCTCCTTACTTTTCAGCCATAAAATCAAAGCCAATTAAACAATTCCTGTTTTTTATGTGCTTATTTTTATTTATTTTAAATACAATTTTACTTCTCCCAAAAAACCCAATCATGCAGTTATATAGATTGAATAATGAAAAAGTTATGCTGCTTAAATGCAACAAGAAAAATGTGTGTCCATCATGTTTTTGTCACGTGATAGACACACATTTCCTTGGTAATAATGAGAAAAATTACCTGCAGCACTCATCTTGGATAGGTACCGATCTGAGTGTGATGCATTGTCCAAAATTGCAAGGACTTGGAAACAACATGCAAGCAAACTATAGCAGACAGCGTCCATACGTGGGTGATGCTAAAAGAATAGCTTATTTTATTCTGCCATACAAAATGCAACGTTTCAACCTCCTGTCATACAGGTTATTTTTCAAGCATACAAAATGGTGCAAACAACAGGTTTTAATAGCATAGATAATCAAGAGAACACCAGTCAGGACTATAGTTTCCGCCCCCTATCTAAAACTGCACCAGTCATGTTTACCCAAAATACTCACACAAATAATATTTAATATTGTATAAATATAAATCATAAAGACGAAACATTGGGAAGTGGGCTGTGTCCTGGTGATCCAATGGTGTAAAGCATCCTCGTCATCACAGCAGCCATATATCCAATTGAAAGAACGCTATGTGCCGCAGCCCAAAGCGCATGCGCGAGTGTTGTCCAATCCTGGACTAGGCCACGTGACGTCATCAAGCAATGGCAATATGCTGAAAGGTGATTCTTTTTGTCATCCCCGAAGTGATAAGAGTGCATAGCGAAGGATATATATTCATGCTCATCAAGTTTTGTGATCTAATATCTTGGCATGCGGGTTACTCAATGTGGCCAAGACTACTATGGAAATACGAGCGCATATTAGTAAACATAATAGTATGAATAGTAGACCTACCAATGCCAAATTTTTTTTTTTAGATAATAGACGTTCTGTGAATCAACTTAGATTTAGGGCGATAGGTAATGTACCTATACAGAGAAGAGGGGGTGACGGATTTAGAATGTTGAAGAAAAAGGCGTTACGATATAAGAGTTGGATTGTTTATATCTGAAAGGGCTTAATACTGAATATAATATTTTTGGATGTATTTGATATCGAATTGTTCATATTCTGCTTGCTTCATACAGCGGTTTGTTTTTCATTTTTTCATTATTTTAGTTCACCAGAGCAAGGGGTCGACTTGAAAATAGTATTTGCAGGCAGATCGGAACGGCTTATTTTATTTATTGTGTTTTGCCCTCTTTATCCGCTTCTTTGTCTCCCCTCTCTTATTTCTGTGTATTCTTTTTGCTCCCCTTTATTTTTTTCCTTTTATTTTCTTTTTTGCACTAGAACTGGAAATTTTATTATTTTTTTTTTACGATGTTTAATATTGCTGTGAGATCATGTGATTGCTATTGCTATGGTAACAGATCGGCATGATTATGCAATGATATGATAGCGGTTTCTATGGTGCTGAAATGCAGTTGATTCATTGTAGAGCTGAAACCATCTCATCTTGGCACGTTGACGACGCAAAGCCTAGTCCAGGATTGGACAACACTCACGCATGTGTAGTGGGCAGTGTGTTTATTGCACGGCCTGGATCATGTGACCGCGGCTTCATGACATTACACGGCTTAGTCCAAGATTGGATAACACTGGGGCTGCGGCACATAGTATTCTTTCAATTGGGTATATGGTGCTGGGACGACGAGGATGTTTATACACCACTGGATCACTTGGACACGGCCCACTTTTCGATATTTCGGCTTTATGATCTATTTTTTTACAATGTTAAATAATATTTGTAATGTGGAATATTTTATTGATATAATGATTCATTGTGCATCATGCACTTATGTGATTATTGTCAGAACTCTTTTGTTGGGTGTCCCAGAACCAAGGGCTCCTTTCCTGTTCCTAATGCTGGGGGTGCCCTCGCTTGCTCTTTTCCCTGGTAGCTTGCCCTGTTCCCTGAATTACTTCTAATGGTGAAGACATCGGGGCCACATACCTTGCCTTAGCTCCTGAATTTGCTCTCAGTCTGTACCCTTTCCCACCCAGGGAAAAGGGGATTGGTAGTGTACAAATATACTCACACAGACAACAGAAGAATGCACTGGGGAGTGGAAGATGGGGTTAAACCAAAGTAGAAGAGGGGGAATTAGCACACACCCAAAACCTAGCAACAGTCACAGAAAAATTCACCAAACGCCTTCTCAAATAACAACCATCAATCAACAACCTTCAACCATGCAGCAAAAGCTATCTCTGGTAATGAGTGCTTGCCAGGGCCCAGATTATATAGGAGATGGGAGTGGATAACAGTGCACAGCTGAGAGCCTTAACACAGGAAAGCGTCCAGGATCTCTCAAATGAGATTAACCCCTGCACTGCAAAAAGAAACCTGCACCGTTTAATATGAAGGTGAAGTGCTTCTAATCAGTACAGGAGTAGGAGAAATCAGACGCTGCGGTCTTCTTGCTCCTCTGGGTCACAGTAAACCAGTGACAATTATGTATTGTGTATGTATCTTTGATAATTATCATGGGTGGCGTTTTAGATAGGGGTGGAACCTAGAATCCTGATTGGTGTCCTCTTGATTATCTATGTTATTTAAACCTATTGTTTGCACCATTTTGTATGCTTGAAAAAGACCTGTATTAGGTTGAAATGTTGAATTTTGCATGGCAGAATAAAAAGCTATTTTTTTTGCATCACCCACGTTTGGGCACTGTCTACTAGCTTTTACACTCACTTGCTCGGTTTTATCACAGGACACAGCTCTAATATATGGATTTTTTGCTAGTACACTTTTGTGTCCACTGAAAGAAAACAATGACAGCTCCAATTAAAGGAAATCTTGAAAATCAAGAGAAATCAATGTGGAAGGAACACTTCGGTAACAGTATTTTTCCCCCCACTGTTAATATTTAAAATTGCTAATCAACATTTCTTGCTGCTCACAACCTGCAGAAACCTCCACATAGTGCACTTAACAGAAAACAATTCTACTATGCTGTCATAGATTAATTTATATTTTAAATACTGTTGAGCAGCAAAATCAATTCTGTGAAGTGTTAAGAGATCAGGTAGCAAAATAATGTCCACTATGTCATAGCCACACAATTTATAAAATAGTTCACATCCTATAGGGGGCAGCAGAAGGATATTTTATAAATGTACGCTGTACAAACCCTATATCACAATTTTGCTTGACTGATTTACAAAAGTAAAAGAATCAGCAATGAGAGACCCCATTATAACAGGAGCCTTCAAAAAGAACCCATAAATCCAAAATTACCTTTCCCGCATAGGTGGACAAGATTTAAAAAGTGACTTTTACTTCTGATTCTTTAAGTTTGTTCCCAGGGGGCGAATGTCCGATGTATGAAATCCACAGTAGGACAATCTATGCTGCATATATAATTTAGGATTTCAACCGCTGCAATGCAAAGTGGTAAATTCACACCTTTTCTGCAATAAAACCCCACAACATTAAATACTATTTTCATGTGTTTTGTTTCTGAAGCTGCTGAAGTTCCCGTGAGAACGTACGTAAAAGGTGTAAAAATCCAAAGTAAAATTAGCTTTTATAGTCGACTAATTCTACTATAAATAGTTTTATATTCGGGATATAAATGTTGTACGGCTTACCTTAGTAGTAAGCTGTGAATTACTAAAACAGGTCAGCCTTAAAAATAAATAGGGCCTTCCAGAATTCTGGCATAAAAAACCTTAATAAGTGACTATTTTTTTGTGAAACTTGAAATATAGTGCAAATTGGTGCTTCCATGCCAGTCTCAGCCATGGGTTTGGAAAGGACGTGCCTACGCCCACCCATCAAATTAATCAAAAGTTATACCAATGGTAACTTACTCCAGAGGTCTACTCCAGTCCATAACTGGAGTACAATTCTTGCGGTGGTGCATGCCACTTAACAGGTGCTCCAGAATGGTTAGGCACATAGTACTTTAAGGAGCCCCTTAATTAAGACCAGCAACTCCAGTCTTAATGAATAAACCTCATAGTGCCGTCATGGCACATTGTATATGGCATATTATCTTTGGTCTATGTCCACAGGAGTACCTTACCTAATAATGGCGCCTTTCTCCAATATCCATCTCGTATTTCAATATAATCATACCAGCATAGACGGCTTTTGAAGAGGTCCATCTCTGTGAAATTTAGGACTATCTAAAACCACATATAAACAATGACTAGCATTAAAAACTAAAAAAAAATAACACTGACAATTTTTTAAGGACTCAGACCCAAGTTTTATGACTTCCAGTCTGAGAGCAGAATGAAACACGGACAGAATTGCTAATCTCAACTATATGTCACTTACTGTGCTTTTAGCTGTTGTTTCGACAATATCATTGGCTTATCTGCTAGTCCTCTCAATGACGAGTTTCCTAACCCTACTTGCGCCATTGAGTAACAGCTTGCCTACACTGTGCATAGTCAGGAAGCTGGAAATCAATGGTCGAGAACAAGAATAGCCAAAGCTCACGGATATCGAGGACAATATGGCAGAAACTCATCAATGAGAGGACTAGCAGAGCTGCAGCAGATAGAAAGGTTTTATTAAAGGTACAGAAAGAAACTCGGAAAGTGACCCAGCATTAAAATCAGGGCTTCTGCCCCTACTTTATGTTGTCCGCATATAGAACAGAATCTGATGGCAATTTCTTACAGTGTTTACTATAGTTATTATTGTTTTTCAGTCTCCTTATAGGAGAAGGATGTATGGCCAACTATATTCAAGAGAAGAAGGAAAGATCCAGCTTCTGATCCAGCTATATATAAAACAAATTCCTTTATTGCAAAAAGTTAAATATTTGACAAGAAGATGAACAATTGCCCACCAACAATTTAAGCTGTAAAGGGGAGGACTTGGGGGTCTCATCACTAGATGCCTTTTGAGCGCCACCTGCACTCTTAGACTTGGTTTGAACGCAGGTAGCGCTCGAAACGCGTCTGATGATGAGAACCCCAAGTGCTCCCCCTCACACCTTAGATTGTTGGTGGGCAATTGTTCATCTTCTCCTGAATATACTGGGCGCTGATGTGGCGTCGATCGCAGACTTCCTTGTCAATTGTTGATTGAACAATTTTTTTCCCCACTTGCTGTTTGATGACACTTCGTTTGAGTATCCCAGTGCATGCAATATGCGCTTCACTTTTCATTTTGGACATCATAGTCTAGAATTTCTAGATGTAAAAGTTGAAATTATTGAAGGGGATATTGTAACACAGGTGCACAGGAAAGAAACAGCAACTAATTCAGTTTTACATTTTAATAGTGCACACCATGCCCATACGAAAAAAAGTTTACCTTTTAGTCAAATGGTTAGGCTACGGAAAATTAATAGTGATGATACCATTTTTGAAACAAAGATAGATGAATCAAAATCACGGTTTCTCAAAAGGGGATATACTCCTTCCATTCTAAATTCAGCACATGAACGGGTAATGAATCTATCCCAATCTGATTTGTTGCATGGGGCGCACAAAAAACGCATAAAAGAAGCAAAAAATTAGACTAGTGCTACGGGAAAAAAAATTTTCTTTAGTTTTAAGCACAGTCCTATAGATGGAATTATACATGCGGCAATCAGAAAAAATTGGCAAGTCTTAAGGTACGATAAAGATTTAGAAGAGATCAGTGCCGCACGTCCTTATTTTTCTTATAGGAGAACACATAATCTATCAGATTTGTTAGTGCATAATGGACTGTTGCCTGCTAATAAAAATTGGCTGAATAAAAACCTCCCTAAAGGGAATTATAAATGCGGAAATTGTAAATTTTGCCACCTACATGTTACAGAGAACCTATTAAAAATTGGGTCAATTAAACATAAGGTCTCCGATTTTATCTCTTGTAAAAATAAATTTGTGGTATATGTGATATTTTGTCCCTGTTTATTTTCTTATATAGGGAAAACCATTAGACCAATGGCCACAAGATTTCGCGAGCATTACCATTCTATTAGCACAGGAAAAGGATCTAGATTAATCCATCACATGCAAACAGCACATAATTCCAATCCAGAGTTGCTGAAATTTGTGGGTATTGAAATAATAAAACTCCCCCCACAGGGTGGAAACCATAATAAAACTTTATTAAGAAAAGAAGCTAGATGGATAATTAAATCAAATGCTCAAGGAGCGATAGGTTTGAATAATAAATTACATTTGTCTATTTTTTTGTAAAGATTCTTGTAAGATTTTTCTCTTTCTGTAATATTTGCTAACTGATTATTGTCTGCAAAAACACGCTTGCATATGTATGATCTTGTTAAATAATTGTTTCTAATGCTATACAATTTTTATTGCTTTTTTAAAAAAAAATACAATTTTTTGCAGTCATTAACCTTCAAATAGGAAATGACCTCACTTGTTTATACACCTGGACCCGTAGAAGCGTCTACGACGCAAAGTGGCCGTCGTCCGGCTCTATCCCCGCTATCCTCCTGCACCTGCTTGTCCCATGACCTGTGTCCAAATGCCTTGCATGGCTGAATAAAGGACTTCATTTATTACTGCTAGTGGGTGAGTGCTGTATTTTTTCAAAAATTTTCCACAATTGTTTTTTGTTTGGCTTTTTTACTATGTTCACGAAATGCTGAAACTGAGTTTGACAGCGGCATTTACCTACTTAACAGCTGTGGGTGGATCCCGATTCCACCCGAAGCTGTTAGAGGCACATGGCAGCTGTTCAAAACAGCTGACATGTGCCGGAAAAGATGTGGGTTCAGTACACATCAAAGGGAGAGAGTCCGAAATTGGCGTACTATTATGCCCGATGTCGGAAATGGGTTAAAAATGACACATTTGCTTTGTATTTCAGGCAAAAAAATATATTGCCATATTTTACATTTTAAATATTACAAAAAGGAAAATGGGCCAATGCAAAAGTTTGGGCACCCTTGGAGATTTGTGTGGTCAGATAACTTTGACCAAGGTTCCAGACCTTAAATAGCCTGTTAGAGTTATGGCTTGTTCACAATCATCTTTAGGAAAGAAGTGTCACGCCAGAGCTGGTATGTCACTCTCCACAAGGAGAAACCTTACCCCCTAGATCTTTAACTTTAGGCATTTTAGAGATTTTAAAGTAATTCTGACCAGGGTGCCCAAACTTTTACATGCCACTGTATATGCATCAAATACAACATAGGTAACATACTACATTATACTTTTCTGTACCTTTTCTCCAGGTGTTACAGATATTCTCCATACACAATGTGTGTAAGATGGATAACCACTTGGATAACCAGGAGCGGAGAAATTGCCACTTGACTCCATTAAAGTTTCTCCACATGCTTTAAAATATTAAAAAAAGAGACTTAAAAAATGATGTGTTGTGGCATACACATGCAAGTATGCTAGAAGCATTTTGGGGTCCAGTAATCCTTTATTAGGTGGATTAAGGAGTCTTAATATAAAGTGGAGTTTATTCACTAGTCTTAATTAAAAGTTCGCTGGAGTGAGAAAAATTTAGTAAAGAGGCACAGCTCTGTAATTGCTCAAGAGTCAGAAAATGTACTCCAGTAATGAGTCTGGACTACATCTCTGCTACAATCAGAGGAAAAGTATAAGGCCACATTCACACATTCAGTATTTGATCCGTTTTTAAGGCCACATTCACACGTTCAGTATTTGATCCGTTTTTAAGGCCACTTTCACACGTTCAGTATTTGGTCAGGATTGTACATCAGTATTTGTAGCCAAAACCAGGAGTGGGTGAAAAATGCAGAAGTGGTGACGTGTTTCTATTATACTTTTCCTCTCCAGTCCTGATTTTGGCGATCAAATACTGATTTAAAATACTGAAAGTGTGAACATGGCCTAATAGAACCATGTCACTACTACTGTATTTATCGCCCACTCCTGGTTTTGGCTTACAAATACTGATGTACAATCCTGATCAAATACTGAACGCGTGAAAGTGGCCTTAAAAACGGCTCCCTTAGACTCTGAGCAATTCCTATTCTCATCCATTTCTGGGGATCAGACTTAGCCATTACATTCTATAGGGATCCCTATAAAATGGTTGAAACACAGAAGACAGACTTTGTTCTTCAGAGTTCCCTCTTTTTAACTAATGCATTGCCAAGAGTCAATTGTAAAAAATAAGGTCAAGCAGTCTACCTGCTTCAGTGAAAAAAAAAACGAAAACAGAAGCAACATCTATGCTGAGAACATGGGATGATAATCCGTTCAATTCTCTTGGATTGATAGCCCAAAGAGCATAAAAGGCTTCTAAAACAAAAATACAGAAAGAGAAAAATATGTAAATAATGGCTCATTACCTGGACATTTGTACAGTTTCTTTGCTTGTGCTATATCTCCCCGACTGAGTCGCATGCGTTGCCCAATAGTCTGAATATGGCTGAGAGGCTGTCGAGGACGTATTGTGTCATAGTATAAACCCCTATTGACAGAAAAATAAAATATGTTGCAGAATATGTTCTTAATAAAATTTCCACAATATAACAGTTTTCTCTCTCGATCTTTTTTTATTTTTTTTAGAACACTGAAACTTTACGGACACCTCTGAGCTCTATTTCAACACAAAAAGGTCTTTCCTGGCATAAAATACATTTTATAGTATAACGTGGGGCTGAAAAAATCTTTTTAGATCAAGTATAAATACTGATGAAGCTCAAGATATTAAAAAAATGGTGAAAAGAGTAAAGTGGATGCCTATGGCAAACAATCAGGCAGATGTTTTCATTTTTCAAAGCACCTTAAAAAAATCAGATGAATATATGTGATTCCCAGAGAGCAACCAGGTTTAATAAATGAGCGCTACTGAATCACTTTTAGCTTTGTTTAAGCTTGCATGTAATTGGAATAAAATTTTTATAAGGGTTGTTCAGGACTGCAATATTGATTACTTGCCCTTATAATAAGTTGTTAATATCAGATCACAGGGGTAGTAAATATCTGCTCGTCAGGCCAACTGCTCAGTGTTTGAAAAGAGAAGCATTTTCGTAAGTCTTATATGTGTTCAAGACATTAGTCAATTCAATTCTATCACTTTTCCCTTTATGATATACCATTGCCTTAATTTATCAAGGAATCGGCAGAAGAGAAAACACCATTTTATTAGGGAACAAGCGCCTATACAGCCATACCACTATTCCCGTGTAAAAATCTGTGCTGGCACGCGCTCATTAAATCCAAAAGTACCTAGAAAAAATGCAGCTTATCTGATGTAACTTTGGACCTGAGTTTTATATTAAAGGTTATATACACTTTTCAAACCCCTTTATATACTGCCTATTTATTATAAGTTAATTAATGAAGTAACATTGTATTTACGGTTGGACACATTTGGGGACAGTTTTTATTCTCTTACTTCAAAGTGCATATTTTTGGCTAACAATACATTGTTGTGATAGATTTCATAATTTTTTTCCATTTACCTTTTATAGATTGTATATTGATGGCTTCATAATGAGTTAAAGGGGTTGTCCAGGACTTTAACACTGATGGCCTATCTTTAGGATATGTGTGATCGTTGGGGGTGATCAGGTGTTCCCGGTGGTGGCGGAGGACGGAACTGCTCAGTTACAAAGCTGCACAGCTCTGTCGATTGTATGGTAGGCCGCGGCCGGGTACTGCACATCGGCCACCTATTCAAATCAATGGGGGGGGGCGGATGTGCAGTACCTGGCAGCGGCAACTATTCCGTTGACGGCGCTGTCATGTGCTGCATGCCTGAGTTTGATCTGATATTCATCTCGCACTCAGTCAAGAAAGTCAATGAGTCCACGGAAAACATTGGACCGTGCTTGGATGATACCTGAGTGAAGTCTCATTTCCGTGCACTGATAGAATGAAGAAGATGGGAGAAAATGTTAAGACTTTTTAACCGATCTTCTTTTACAGCGTTTTCTCCAAATTGTGTTCCTGATCTTCTGTTCTTTATCTTCTCATCCGAGAGAATTGTATCACTTTCTGATCACACTCTGATCAATCTCTGATCAGAGTGTGATTTGCACAGTCGACAAGATTCTCTGGGATGAGAGAGTCTACGGTCATCCGCATCTGCCCTTTGAATGACTGTATAACACTTTTTCAAAATTTTCCAGATTCACATTTTATGATTCAGTTCATATTGTTTCTTGCAGCATAAACTAAATACTAATCAACAAGAGAAACCAGTGGCAATTTCTCACACATCCCACAATCAGCACCTACAAAAGTGATGGCATTTTTGCCTCATTTCTTCAGCTTTTTAATTCCTGCACATCATGTCTAACCCTATACAATGGCTTATTCATGGTCAACTCTGACATACTTGTCATTCCGGGAGATGATTCTTTTATCTCCAATGGCTCTTTTCAAGTTATAGGAAGATTAATATCTTTAATTCTTAGAAGTCCTTCAGTTGATGGGTGATGAACTGGTAATTACTAAAGACATAGACAACACAGGGCTTACACTGCTAGATAAACTCTACAAGTAGATGGGGGTTTTGGAAGAGGCAACTCCTTTTAAAATGGTCTTATTTGAACAAAGATTAGGTTTTACACACTCTGATAAGGAAAAATAAAAAAAAAAGATCCCTAATGTCGGAAATGGTCTATACAAATTTGACCTTGTCCTCCATCGTAACACTCTTTAGCACTATAAAGGCACCGACATGGTGTTTACGTTTTTGGAATGGTTGCAATCCTAAACTTACAATGTTTGATTTGTTGACCAGGGTTTTAGGGGTAAAGGACAGTAAATTCATGTCTTTTTGAAAAAAAAAACCCTCAACCATAATCAAATTATAAAATTAGCTCAAATAAGTTCTGTGAGGGGAAAGACAAGTATTTCATTATAACCAGAATTGGGAAAGTCTTTGAAGAAATGTTGTACTAATGCTCCAATCTGAAGTCTTTGGGAGAAAAAAGAAAATGTAAAAAATAATTGTCTCAAAGAATTCTCATAAAAAATATGTCTTACACTGAGAGCTGACCGTGCCCGGGGTATGCGGCAAATTCCCATCGCCACGTTTAGCAAGCAATGAGAGCGACCATACAATCACATGGCTGCATCGATCACACACGGTCAGACTTTCCACTAAGTGAGGCTATTCCATGGCAGGTAAAGTTGTCATGTTGACCGGCAGATAGACATATGTACAGTCAATTTAGTTTCTTCAAAGTGATTTCCAAAGATTTATACCACATAAACCTTGGTCTCTGCAAACAGGCTGCAGTGATTATGTCACAACTGTCTGCAGCTCAAGTGACTGCTGCAGCCAATCACTGGGCTCATGTTAATGGCACGAGTCTGATACAGCCAGTGATTTGCGGCAGTATTCAAGGGCACTGTGGTGACTGCTACAGGTCATCAAGAAACGCAGGAGGCAATAATGGAGAGCTGACATTAGAGCAAGTGTCAAAGAGAAAAGTTTTAAATAGTTGACATATGATATAAAAAATAATAGTCTAGAAGCCCCTTTAAATAATAGTAGATAATTACTGAGACAACCAGTGGCAATAGCTCCATTGCAGTTGTTACCTAAAGAGTAACCCTCGTTTTCATTTTTATTTCATAAAGGAATAGTACACATGAAGAGAAGCAACTTTGTAATATGTCTTATCAGAGAAATCTGCTTCTTTCTCCTCCTGGATGGACATTTCACGCTCGATCAATGGGTAAAATCTGTATACAGCAATATAGATTTTCCCCATTACTAAGATAACAGATGACAGTTAGTGCTTTTAACATTCTATGGAGAGCGGAGGAGGAGCTAAAAAGAGACACAAACTCTGCTGCAAGTTCTCCAGAAACGACAGTTACAGGTCACCATACAACTTTGTCAGCACCAACTACCATCTCAGTAATGGAAAGATTCTATGTTCGCTCACTGGATATACACCTCTCAAATAAATAAAGGTAACACTCAAATAACACATCCTAGATCTGAATGAA
>VIAB01000731.1:15539-30821 GCA_009801035.1 Oophaga pumilio
CCATACACCTTAACTAATTAGTTGTCAGTCAATCGTCCATATAATTCAATTATTTAAGTGTTATCAATAAGGAGTGAGAAATAAGACATCGACAAGATACCAGAAAAATTGGATTTGATCTGCGTTTCTGGATTATCAGTCAAGGATCCAAGGACCCGGGATTAAGAAAAGTGGTTTATTGTCAACGCGTTTCAAAGTCATCAGACCCCTCTAAGACAACCACATGTACATGTCCTGAAGAAGGAGTCTGATGGCTTTGAAACGCATTGACAAAACAATTTTCATGAATCCTTGGCTCCTTGACTGATAATCCAGCCGTGCAGATCTTACCCACTTTTCCTGGTATCTTGGCATGCTGAATCCCTGTGGATGCTGCAACAGCTGATATTAGACGCCATATAGTGATTGTGTCCCACACAACCCCATCAGGTCAGCATAGATTTACATGTCTACCTATCCAGAATAATTTGGATAAGACCCTATTTGCACTTTACGGGTTTTTATAGCATCATCAGAAATAAGACATTATCGGACACCTAAAGGGAATCTTTACAAAAAAAAGTGTCAACTATGCAGTCATAACAGTTATATCACTACTTGTGCTGACGGGAGAGTCAAACATGTCCAATCCCTTTTCCCCAAAATCTGCCATTAGAGAAGAGTCAGGACATCCCCATATATATTTAGCCAGATCTGGGCCAAAGCACCATTGGCTAACGTACATTTAATAGGTATGAACAACTTGAATCTCCTAGCAAGGTAGAGGGAGTGTCTCAGGGTAGGGAAAGTTTACCATTCATCATGGTCCTTTCATTGCAGTATTAATACATAAAAGCCTCTGCAACACAAATATAAATGATTTTTGGGGTATAATGGAAAAGACTGGCACAATGCTCGAATGTACAGGAAAGCTTATGGCCCAGCACCTGTGCGAAATAAACCAGACGGAAATGACCGTAAGGAAGCAACTGTGCTGGTAGTTTCTATCTAACAAGCGTCCATTGTATGTCTGTAGTTAACAGGCCATTACTCCCGGAAAATGAGTAGGATGAATTATGTGTTATGTTACTTTTTCTTGCACCGTACAGCTTGTAAATATTTCCTAAATACACTACCAGGTGGTTACATATCACATTTAACATGGGTACCAAGACGGCTTATGTTTACTTGTGTGAAACAGAATAACTCAATGCCAACAACAGTAATGAAGCAACCTCTTTTAAAGGTCACATGAACATCCGAGATTAAGAATTTATTATGCAGCTTTGGGTGGAATTCTTCATAAAAACAGTTACCAGATAGCAGCCTTATGTCAACTTAAGTTGGTTGCTTGCGATTGATAGACGCGAAGAATATGGCTAATGACCAGGGAGATTTGTGCTCTTGCATTCATTTTCGGAATTACGTTCAGCCTGACCACAGCTGCCCCTTGGGATCAGTTTACAGTTTCCGCTTCTATATTTGCGGCCATTTAACAATCGACTCCAGTCTGAGACCAGCCCAATGTTAGTTTACACTAACCGAAAATTACACAGCTGTGTTTCCAAAGCCTCCTCTTAAATTTTAACAAGGCAAAAAGGGGAGAGTTGGACCAGTTGTCTTGTATTCCATTAAATTGGGTAAGACTTGACCTTAGTCCTGCCATTTAAAAGGATTCCTATATTTTCTAGGAGAAGCTATCCCTTGTATGTTATAATGGTGCTTAAGCATTGGTCCATGAGCAGAGAATGCATAGAGATGTACAAACCTCTCCTATGGACAAATATCAAAACCTGGGTCTGATTGATCCAAAATATATTTTTCTAAAATCTATAACAAGGTTAGAGCACATTGTAAAATTTATATTACCCAACACTGCAAGAATTGAAGCCTAGCCCTACCCAAACCCTAAGGATACAGGTAGGCCATTTCTGTTTTTACAACTCTTCTGCCTCCACCAGGTTCGTTGCTACATAGTTCTCACTTAGCTGTTCTTCTGCCTTCAGAACCGTCTTGAAAAGTCAGTAATAAATTGCTTTATAACAGATTTCATCAGGATCCCTTACTAATTTACTGTATCTATGCAAGGTAGCCGAGTGGTGGGGAGTGGTAGTAAAAGGCCTCACACACACAAGCGTACAACTCGGACGAAAGCTATACGATGTTTTTATCGGATAGCATTCGGGCTAATGTTATACTATGGGCCAGTGCAGATCTGCGTTTTTATCTATAGACCAAATCGGTCAATGGAAAACATCGCAGCATGCTGCAAGTGGCTCTGTAAATCGGATCACGCTTACCCATACAAGTCTATGAGTGCTCTCCGTCTTCTCCACACTTGTGATACGATTCTCTCATCTAAGAGGATCAGATCACCGTAAATTGCCACTGAGCAAGGTTCCAGTACCATAATGAATCCGAATTTCTCGGACGTAACCGTAGCCAAAGAGTGATACTGACTACAGTCAAATCTGGTTGTCACATAATCTACGGGAAAGGACTCGATGTGAAGCATAAATTAATATATTACAAAAGTTCTAAAAACAAAAAAACAGAACATAACCCAGGAATATTTGAGTATATTACAAACAACACGCCAAAATAAAGAACCAAATCACGTAATAGGGCAAATAGAAAAATAACAAATTCTATGAAGAACTTAAGAGACATAACCTTAGATTCCAACCTTGAGAATGTGTTCCGGGCATAATGCATGATACTGTCAAAGTCATAGGTCTCTCCTAAAGAATTTACTTCTCCTGGCTCCATTTTCAGAAAGTTGTATTCCTGACCTTAAAAAAAAAAAAAAATAAATAAATAATAATAAAGTGTTAAGAGTGGACCTCAGCCACGTGTAACGATGTTTTCTAGAATGTTTTCCTTCTGTCTTTCTGAGGTTTCCGTGAGTTGATGATGAGCAGGTACCACCACAACTAAAAGTGGTCTCAAACCTGCCTGTGGAGGACATGGGGGAGTTTTAACCTTTTTCAACATTTGGAGAGCAACAGGTTGGAGACCACTGTCTTAGCATCTTATAGATGCAAAAGATTTTCCTGAGACACAGTAATATTTTTAAGATCAAAAAAGTCAAGGTACATTATGACAATTTTATTACCTGAAAGTACATGTATGGACATGTTAAGGGTATGTGCACGCAATGTCTTTTTCAGATAGATTCCACCTGGAATCCACCTGAAAAGGCACTGCAAAAACTGGACATAATGCACAGCAATGTCGCAACATTACTGTGCACATGTTCAGCCGTTTTTTACTTATTTTAACCGCTGCAGTGTTCAGAAACAGCAGAGTGGTTCAAAGAAACAGCATGTTCATCGTTTGGGCAGCTTCTGCCGGGAAGCCGCTCTGTAGTTATAGTTTAACCAATAGAAAAAAAGACGCTAGAGGCAAAAACAATGGCGCAAACGATGGCAGCCCAAAAATGATGGTAAAACTGCCAGCAAACAGCCCTTTGTGGAAAAAAAGAATGCCGGCTTTTAGCTGAAGTCGATTAGCCTAGGAAAACCTCAGCGGGTCAATTGGCATCTTAAAGACATTGATTGCACATAACCTTAGGGTATATTCACAAGATGTCTCTTTCATGCTGATTTCACCATGAAAACCGACTGAAAAAACAGAAAACACGCAAAAGAATAAACATATGCATTTCTATGTTAAAACGACTAGATGTGCATAAGTTCAGGCTTTTGAATGTCTTTAGCCACGTCAGGTTTCTAAAGGCCAAGTGGTTAAAAGTAGCTACATGTCCATTAAAAAAGTGTTTTCTGCTCAGAAAATGCTCTGTACCTTACCATACAAGTCAATGAGAAACCTTTAAAGGACACATGGAAAACACCCAGATGTCATTTGGAGCGTTGCGCTTTTGCTATTGCTTTAAAAAATATGAGCAGCTTCTTCATTATTAAATGGAGTGAAAAAAACAATGCGAAAACAACAGTAAAAAATAGACATCACAAAAAAAATAATAAAAAAAAGCCCAGTGGCCAAAGCCATTAGAAAAACGACCAGGAAACCCCATCTTCTGCTTCAAAAACTCATTTGGTTCACCTGAGGTTAAAAGACTTTGTGCGCTCATAGCCAACTTCTACTCAAAACATAAAGATTTATGCAAAAATGCTCCTGACCAATAATAGTCCTCCACTAAACTTTATAGTTGTCACTATGCCTTTCATCTGCCATAGCAGCTTCATTCATCAGACTATGAGTAAAAGAATGAGACATCGTAAGATAGCCTATTCTTTAAATTAAGTTATGTTAAACATATTTTTGAAGAATATATTTGTGTTAATCTTCCACAGATACCCACACATATACAGTCATGGCTGAAAGTGTTGGCACCGTTTATATGGTTCCACAAAATTAAGTATTTCTCCCAGAAAATTATTGCAATTGCACGTTTTATTATACACATGTTTATTTCTTTGTGCATATTTGAACAACACAAAAAAATTAGAAAAAAAAATACAAATTGGACATAATTTCACACAAAATTTCACACAAAACCCCAAAAATAGGCAAGACAAAACTGATGGCACCTTTCCAAAATTGTGGGTAAACAACTTTGTTTAAAACATGTGATACTTGTTCAAACCCACCTATCGCAAGTAAAAGGTGTGGGGAATATGAAAATCACACCTGAAAGCACATATAAAGGGAAGACGTTGACTCAATTTTTGAATTGTGTGTCTGTGTGTGCCACACAAAGCATGGAGAACAGAAAAAGAAGAGAACTGTCCAAGGACTTGAGAACCAAAATTGTTGAAAAATAGCAACAATCTCAAGGTTACAAGTCCATCTCCAGGGATATTCATGTTCCTTTGTCTATGATGTGCAACATAACCAAGAATTTACAACTCATGGCACTGTACCTAATATCTCCCTGGATGTGGATGGAAGAGAAAAATTGATGAACGGTTGCAACGCAGGATAGTCCGGATGGCGTATAACCTGCCCAAACAAGTTGCAAAGAAATTCAACCTGTCCTGCAGGTTCAGGGTGCATCAGTTTCAGCGCAAACCATCCATCAATATTTGAATGAAAGAGGCATAAAAAGCTAGATTGCAGTTTGCCAAAATGTATGTGAGGAAGTCAAAATCCTTCTGGGAAATTGTCTTAAAGACAGATGTTAAAGACAGATGAGACCAACATAGAGCTTTTTCTAAAGCACACCATTCTACTGTATACTAGAGATGAGAGAATTTGATCGGGTCAGGGCTTATTCGGCAAGCTATACAAAGAGGCTCTCTATGAAAGTGTCGTGACAGTCACACACCCGTCACACATGCATCTGCGGCGCCGAACAGCTGATCGGCCGGCGCGATCCAGGAAGCAGAGTTCCCTCTACAGCTTATTCGGCAAGCGCTATAGCTTGCCGAATAAGCCCTGACCCAATCAAATTCGCTCATCTCTACTGTTTACCAAAAACAGAATGAAAAGTACACAGTACCTACAGTTAAATGTGAAGGCGGTTTAAAGATGTCTTGGGGTTGTTTTGCTGCCTCTGGCAATGGGTGCCTTGACTGTGTGCGAGGCATCATGAAATCTGAAGATTACTGAAGGATTTTGGGTTGCTATGTAGTGCCCAGTGTCAGAAAGCTGGGTTTGCTTCCAGCAGAACAATGACCCCAAACATTCTTCAAGAAGCACCCAGAAATGGATGGAAACAAAGAGCTGGAGAGTTCTGAAGTGGCAGCAATGAGTCCGGATCTAAATCCCATTCAACACCTGTGGAAATATGTTAAATTGCTGTTGGGAGAAGGCGCCCTTTAAATATGAGAGACCTGGAGCAGTTTTCAAAAGAAGACAGGTCCAAAATTGCAGATGAGAGGTGTAAGAAGCTTATTGATAGTTATAGGAAGTGATTGATAGCAGTTGTTTCAAAGGGTGTGCAACAAACTATTAAGTTGAGAGTGCCAACAATTTTTCCCAGCTCATTTTGGAGGTTTTGTGTGAAATTATGTCCAATTTGCCTTTTTTTCTGTTTTTGTTTTTTGTGTTGTCCCAATACACAAGAAGGATTTAAACATGTGTATAACAAAACATGTGTAATTGTAATACTTTTCAGGGAGAAATACTTCATTTTCTGGAACAATTTCAAAGGTGCCAACACTTTTGGCCATGAGTGTATATAGATAACACAAGATCCACCATTCACAATAGCTCATTATATTCCCTTTCCCCACAATGACCTCTGCACAGATTATATAACATGCCTAGCAAACGTTCCAATAACAGTCAACATCTCCAGACTGTTATGATCCACTGTGCAAGTGGCTCTTGTAAAACATTTCTAAATGCAATTTACAGCTATTCCAAAAAAAAATGGCTGCCTTAAGCATTAACAGAAAATATATATATATATTTTTTATGTTTTTTGTACTGCTTTTTATTTTGAAAAATTGATATAGGCCAAACTTTCCTTTTATTTATACCAGTGTCTGTCTTGGTGTGCTCTACACCTATGCATCCAATGCTCAGCACTACTGGGCTTGTATGGGACTACCCCAGTCATAAAAACGAAACTCACAAAGCTTTAAAAGAACAATTCCGGAGATGACGTTGTAAAGGAGAACAGGCAAATTTGACATCCCTCAAGGCCTTGGTGATAAGTTTGTAACCTTGTGTAGCCGCCACTTGGCAGCTGAGATTTTGATGCTCCTTGATGCTTCCACTTCAAATCCAAACCTGTATTGTCTGATAGGAGGATAAGTACGTGGACCACATTTCTCAGAATATTCTTATGTTCTCTCACCTTGCTGTATATTTTCCCTTACAATTGTCACATGTTCATCTCTGTCGGGACGAGTATGTTCATGCCAAAATCCAATCACATGTCCCAGTTCATGGACCACGATGCCAAACTTATCACAGTTCTTTCCTATTGATATCGCCTGAGGACCTCCTCCTCGTCGACCTACATATGAACAGCAGCTTAAAAAATTTTAAAAACAATTATACAATGAAACTAAAGCACAAAATGTAGAAAATTATGTATGTCTTGTCCTGTATAACTGACAATATATCACAGAAAACCAGTAGCTGCACAAAATTGTAACCAAAATACAACCAATAAAATAGCCCAATGTTGTTACAAGGAAGTCTACAACGACTAATTAACTAATTGTGCATTTATTTTTGTTTTTTCTTTCTTTGCCGATTGAACATGTTGATAATTCCTGGCAACAAGATTGATTAGTGACAACAATATTGTTATTCATAATTTTTTGGAAAAGGGATTATGAGTTTTTAAAGCCTTATGACTGCAGGTGATACCAAATGAAGAACAGCTGTGCCAGCAGGTCAACACCAAAAGTGTATGGTTAATGCAGCGCTTCCCAAACTCCAGTCCTCACGGGCCTGATCAGATTATGTTGTAAGAATTTCCTTAGTATTTCACAGGTGAGACAACCTGTGGGAATTTCTGATGTCTTGTTAATAATTCCATCATTTGTGCAATACTAGGAAAATCCTGAAAGCATGATCTGTTAGGGGCCCTGAGGACTGGAGTTTGGGAAACACTTGGTTAATGAATATGGATGAAGGGAACATGGCAGCATGTTCTAGAGCCGGAGAAACTGAATAGACTCGTATTAATAGGGTCTAGTCTATCACGCCCCAAACTCAATTTAAACTACTTATTTAGTCTTATAAAAGGACTTACTGCTATAAAAACCATGTAGTGTAGTTTTCATTTGCTTAGTTTTTTTTCAAAAAAAGCATTTTATTTCTTATGCAAATGAGGGAGCAATGATGCCCCCTTGATGTGGCCAAGGGCTCTGTACACTCCACCGCCCTCTCAATTATGCCATCGCCAACCTCCCCCCATATTGATTGACAGACAGCACTCGCGTGCCCAGTGTGAGAGCTGCCTGAATGGAACTGTCAGCCCTACCCGTGTGCACTGACAATGCCTGAGCCAAGAGATTATGCAACGAGCACTCGGGACAAAGATACAAGGAAGAGAAACGAGTGGGCACTGCACAGACAGAAAGGGATGGGAACATACCTGCACTACCACTGTGTGTGCCAACTCATGGGCTCCTGCAAAGATAGTGTGCAATTTAATTGTTTCAATTGAAACAAGTACTGTGTGTCAATCAACGTAAGGCCGGGGTCAGACGTGCGAGAAACTCGGAAGAGTCTCGCACATCAATACCCGGCACTGCCGCCGGCACTCAGATCGGAGCATTCAGCTGCATAGAAATACATGCAGCTGAGCTCTCTGATCCGAGTGCCGGCGGCAGTGCCGTGTATTGACGTGCGAGACTCGTCCGAATTTCTTGCACGTCTGACCCCGACCTAAGGGGGTAATTGAGATGGCAGAATAGTGCACTGAAGTCTTTGATGCACCAGCACCCCCTCATTTTTATGATGATGATTTTTATACTGTCATAAGTCCCTTGTATGACTGTAGAAGTAGTTTAAATTGGGTTTTGGGGGCGAAAGACTCCTTTCAAGTTTTGTGGGCTAAGACACAGCAGACCTATTTATTCTGGCCTTATCGAGTTAGTGGGTAGGAAACCTGATATACAGGGAAGGCTGTCAATCACTGATAGGACCTCCTACAAGACTCCTAAAGCCAGAATGAGCACAAGTTTTAACAAATCAATTACAAGTTCTATGAACTCGTTTCCTAGAAAACTGTACATGAACCTATGATGGTAGGCAAATTCATGAATCATGTTCAATATGACAATAATATGACATATGACATAATTTGGTTCAATCCCTCCCTCCAATAAAAAAATATATTTTGTTTCAAGTATTTTGACTACAAAAAATTGTTTCTCTTATGAGACAGAAACAAGACCACCTTATAGATTAAATAAACCATACATATTTTTAATGTAAAAAAAACATTTCCATCTCAAATTCTGTTCACTAAAATTAATTGAAATGACTAATTAGAGGAATATTGAAAAACAAAAATTTTATGAACTTTACATGGAATTTCACTGCAAAGTGAACTTTTTGAGCTAAAGAAAGAAAAAATGGTCATGAAAATCATTTGAAATTGACAAACGTAATTTTAATTTACATTTACTGAGTATCAACTAACAAGAATCAGACATATTGCTTTTGAATTCAGGTTCAATAGAAAAAATACTGAAAATGGCGAGGACAAAAATGATTGTTCCCTTAATATTTTGTTGCACCAAATTTTGATGCAATTGCCACAAGCAAACGATTTCTGTAATTCTCTGTGAGACATCTGCACCTGTCCCCAGGTATTTTTTCTCACTACTCGTGAGCAAACTGCTCCAGCTGTCTCAGGTGTGATGGAGTCTTCTTTTGACAGCAGGGTTCAGCTCCTTCTGCAGATGTTAAACAAGATTTAGATCAGGACTCATAGAAACCACTTCAGAATAACTCAATGCTTTGATCTTAGCCATTTTTTAATGTTTTTAACTGTGTTTTATGTGATTATCCTGCTGGAGAACAGGTGACCTGTGACTCAGACCAAGGTTTCTGACACTTGGCAGCACATTTCACTCCAGAATCCCTCGATAGTCTTGAGATTTCATTGTACCCGGCACAGATTCAAGACACCCTGTGCCAGATGCAGCAAAGTAGCTCCAAAAGATAACCGAGCCTCCTCCATGTTTCACAGTCTGTATAATGTTCTTTTCTTTTTATGCTTCAGTTTTGCATCTGTGAATGTAGAGCTGATGTAACAAGCCAAAAAGCCACAGTTTTGCCTCATCTATCTAGAGGACGTTCTCCCAGAAGTTTTGTGGCTTGTCAATATGCATTTTGGCAAATTCAATTCTCACTTTTTTATCATTTGCTTTTAACAGTGGTTTCCTCCTCCGTCGTCTTCCATCAAGTCCACTTTGTCAAAGACAGCGTCAACTAAAGCGATCTCACACTGATATACCCTGACCTTGGAGTTCACCTTTAATCCTCTCGGAAGTTGTTCTGGGCTCTTTTGTACATTTGTATTATCCATCTCTACAATTTATCATCAATTTTGCTCTTGAGGTTTGCTATAGTCCCATAGAGGTTAAACTTCTGAATAATGTGTCCAACTGTAGTGACAAATATCAAGCTGATTTTACAGATTTTACCTTTAACATGTTTGTCTATTTTGGTTCATGTTCAGTGTTGTACATACTATGATGCTAAACAGCACAGTGACTACTTTTCATCCTGTAAATAGGCAGATGGACTGATTACATGTTTGTAGACATCTCTGATGCTAAATACAGGACACACCATTACTTGGCCACAGGGACATGTTAAAAAATGATTTTCAATCTTTTTAAGCGGTACCAACATTTTTGTCCAGACCATTTTTAGTAGGTAGTTTTTTTTTGTTTTTTTTATCAGTTGAGCCACAATTCCTAAGCAATGTCTAAAGAGTAACATTTTTAATAAATCAATACTACAGGTGAAAATAAGAAACTTTGTAATATATCTTGTTTCTGGGAAATCTGGTTCTTTTTAATCATTAACTGATCATTCATTCTCAAAATTCTAAATTCACGGGTAAAATCTATCTTCAGTGAACACAGATTTTCCCATTACTGAGATAAATGACAGTTGGTGCTCATAATATTCTATGGATAACTGTTGTTTCAGGAGAACTTGCAGCGGAATGTGTGTGTCGGCCTCTAGCTCCTGCCTCTCTCCTCTCTATAAAATCTTATGAACGCCAACTGACATCTCATTAATGTGAACATCTGTCTTCACAGAACACAGATTTTCCACTTTTTACCCATGAATTGAGAATGAAAGAACAATCCAAGTGGAGAAAGAAGCAAATTCTCTGTAACATTAGAGATCTTACAAAGTATTGTATTATCAAATGTACAATAAAATACCTTTTCTGATGGAGTCATCAAAAATATTGTACCGCTGTCATAAAGCTGCATGTGTTTTTTAGGTGTTACTAAAAGTAAAGATATTCTTTCAGCCCTTGTTCCATATATGAAAAAAATTCTATAACGCAGGAGGTGGAAATGAGACGGTTTTAGAACCTTTGGCGTCTTTCAGCCCTTATACTTACCCACATGTTCTGTAGGTGAAGACAATATAACTTTCCTCATCTGTTCTTTCTATAAATGTAACACATGTATATCTTTCCCAGTGCCTCATAGCTTGCTTAAATATTGCTCTCTGATGGCCTGTAACACAAAACCATTAAACAAGTGAAATGTAAATGTAACACTATAAAAAAAAATTCAATATTGATTTGTGTTAAAGGGAATCTGTCAGCAGGTTGTTTATATTTAATCTGAGACCACCATAATATATCACATAGGACTCATATTCCAGGGATGTGTCACTTATTAGGCTGAGTGTTGTAGTTTCAATACAATCAGTCATTTATCAGCAGGAGATTATCACGGCTGGACTACATCTCAGGTACCAAGCAGTCAGGCTAATTTGTGTAACCTTGCCCCCCATTACCGACTGGCAGCTCGGTGACAATTCACGGTGTACACAAAAAGCTGCCAATCACGGTGTGGGCGGGGTTATACAGAGCCCAGAAGACTTAGCCCTGCTAAATCTATGTCATACAAACAAGGATTCTATCAAAACTACATCAAGCAGCCTACTAAGTGATACATCCCAGGAATCAGGCTCACTTGACCTATATTATGGTGCCCTTAGATTATATAGCAAAAGCCTGCTGACACATTCCCTTTAAGGCTACATCCCCACGATCTGGAATAGTAGCGTTTTGGACGCAAGGTATTTTCACTGAGTCCAAAACGCTGAGTTCTACATTACACACTTGTGTTTTGGAAGTATGCAGATTAATCGCATCTAATGACAGTCTATTGGGGAGAATACGCACAGGAGAGTAAGTGTCTACGCTACAGAAATTGACATGCGGCAGCTCGAAAACCCACACAGCGGGCGAGTTTACAGAGCTTTAAAAAGAAGTCCAGTGGGCATGGGATGTCTCTAAATCGCACCCACTGTGCTTGTAATGTAGAACACAGCATTTTAGAGTCAGCGAAAAAACGCTGCGTCCATACTGCTACTATTCCTGATCATGGGCATGCAGCCCAAGTCTACTCCTGGTCTACAATTCTACCCTTCCAATTTATGGAAATGCAGAAATAAATATGAAATACAATTATTATCAGAACAGGGTTAACTGGATATAATTTTTAAGGTGGAAATTCCACAAACCAGTAAAATTGCCTTGTATAATATAAGGGATGATTCCACCAGGCCAGATTCTTTCTGTCCTTGAAGTTGCAGCTCTCTTTACTCGTTCACCATGTGGATCAGAACTTTCAATTATGGATTTATTTGCAGTCACAGCATCCAAGCTACCTTGTGGAGAAATTAGGAACAAAGTTTAAGAATTTCAGTAAATGCTATTTACATAGTAATAATAAAAAAACACAATTATAAGCATTGAATATCATGAAGTACGGCCACGAATGGTCATCCAAATAACCAACAAAGTTATGCTTCAGCTCAGCTGGGAGTGAAGCTGCTTAACCCCCTAGGCTATGCTCCCAAGATGAGCTTTTGGTGAGTTATAAATATTGTGGCTTTTCTTTACCTTTTCTGCATTTATACAGTTGTGCTCAACAGTTTGTGTTCTTGGCCTTTTTCAGAGAACATGAATGATGACACTAAAATTTTTTCTCCACTCATGGTTAGTGGTTGGGTGAAGCCATTTATTGTCAAACTGCTGTGTTTTCTCTTTTTAAATCATAATGACAACCGAAAACAACCAAATGACCCTGATCAAAAGTTCACATACCCTGGAGATTTGGCCTGATAACATGCACAGAAGTTGACACAAATGGGTTTGAATGGCTGCTAAAGGTAACATCCTCACCTGAAAGCAAAAATTCTGCCGCGGTATGTAAACTTTTGAGCGCAACTGTACTAGCCCAGCTCCAGAAACGAGTGTCAATGATGATGCTTCGTCGCAATGAGGGGCAGGGACTGTGGCAAGCTATGGGTCCTCAATCAGTTATGACCTTTCCATAACAAGTCTATAAACGTGGAAAGTTAGAAAACACTGTCTTTCTATACTAATAAAGCCATAACTGGATAAGGTCCTCCCATCCCCAACTCTATCCCTAAGGGTTTTTTCACATATCAGATTGGTAAGTGCGCGATTCATCTTTTTTGGAAATACAGTGGATCACAGACCTATTACAGTGAATGTGCTTTTTGCTCTGTCTTATACAGAAATTAAACCTGAGACCTATCCTACTTTGATCCACGTTTCCAACAGCCACACTTATTACGTGCAGATTTTACAGCGCATTTTACCCTATGCAATGCAAAGGGTTAAATCCACAGGGAAAAAATGTCACAAAGAATTTACGTGAAGTGGTATTTCCACATTGCAATGTAATTATTAGAAATACTGTATGTGACGGGAAGCTAGCGCTTGTGCTGTACCTGCTTTTTAGCACTGATTTCATGGGTGGTTCACCATGAGACGAACCTATGTGAGGTGAGGGATGTTAAATAATTGTGTAAATTATTACCGTGTCCATATCCATTATTTAAGGCCAAATCTTCAGTAGCCACACTATCCCTGAGGAAACAGCAACAATAATACATGCAAAGTTTCTGTGGTCCCTGACCTACAGGCTGATTCCGAAGTCTATTTTCACATACAGTCATGGCCGAAAGTGTTGGCATTCTTCAAATTGTTCCAGAAAATTTTTGCAATTACACATGCTTATTTCCTTTGTGTGCATTGGAACAAAAAAAAAACAGGAAAAAAGGCTAATTGGTAGAGATGGGCAGACACCTGGATGTTCGGGTTCAGCCGAACAGTTACAAAAAGTTCGAGTTCGGGTATCAGAAAGTACCCGGACCAGAATCCTGACCCCATTCACTTGAATGGGGGGCCCGAAGATCCAGTGTTTGCCATGCTGTCATGTGCATGACAGCACATCAAACACCGCTTCTGATCGGCAGTAAAATCATCACCGCCGGTCAGACAGCCACGGTTCACACACTGTCAAAAGACAGCGTGAGTGCACAGCTGTGATCGGAGATATAAAGTTTACCCCCGGTAAGTGCTGTCAGGTGATGGGACTACTGCTCCCATCAGCTGATGCCTGCTGCCGCTAATAACAGTGAGAGAAGGAGCAACTGATGGGAGTATTCATCAGATGGCGCCTGCGCTGTAAATAATAATAAAAAAAACAAAACAGCGTGGGTTCCCCTGTATTTTTGATAACCAGCCATGCAAAACTCACAGCTGGGGGCTGCAACCCTCAGCTGTCAGCTTCAGCAAGGATGGTTATCAAAAATAGAGGGGTCCCCCACTCCGTATTTCTTATTTATTTATTTTTGACAACCAGCCAAGGTAAAGCAGACAGCTGGGGCTGGTATTCTTAGGCTGGTAAGAGGCCATGGATATTGGCCCCTTCTGGCCTAAAAACAGAAGCCTGAAGCCAGAAAAGGCACATCTATTACATGCGCCAATTCTGGTGCTTTGCCCGGCTCTTCCCACCTTCCCTGTAGCTGTGGCAAGTGGGGTTCATTTTTGTGGGGTTTATGTCAGGTGACATCAAGCCCACGGATTACTAATGGAGAGGCTTCTATAAGACACCTATCCATTACTAATCCTATAGTTATAAGGTAAATAAACACACAGCCAGAATAAAGTCTTTTATTTGAAATAAAACAAAACACTTTTACTTTTTTATTTAAAAATAACAAACACAGTTAAACTCACCTAATGCCTAATTCCACTGAATCCTTCGTCTCCTGTAATAAAACAAAAATAAAAAAAACAACAATATCACTCACCTGTCCATCATTTTGTCCCACCATCCATGTCTAGGGAATGGTCAGTGCCAAGATGCGACTGTCCAGGCTGAGAGCCACTGGTGAATGAGATGCTACGAGGCAGCATCATTCACCAGCGGTGACGTCATCAAGGTTACTGCCAGTCACTGAGGATGTGTTCCCAGCTGGGCTGAACTGCGGTGACCTCAGTGAGATCCCCACAAGCCCAGTGAGAAACTTTCATGATGCAGAGGCGAGTACACTGCAGTTCAAATTCACCTTTGTGAAATTCTCCCAGTGGCAATATGATAACCCAGGTCAGTATGATTATGCAGATACCAAGCATGTATAGCTTTTTATTATTTAAGTGGTGAAAAAAAAATTGTGAAAAACAAAATTTTGCATTTGACTATTTTCTATATCTGTAACATTTTCATTTTTCCAGATATGGGGCTGTGTGAGTGTTTATTTTTTGCACCTTGAGCTGATGTTTTCACTGATACCATTTTGGGGTAGATGTTGTAGCGCCCGTGTCCCTGCCTGCTGCCAGACAGG
>VIAB01000731.1:32312-45101 GCA_009801035.1 Oophaga pumilio
TACCTGTGTCAGTCTATAGTTCCTACCAGACCCGTTACAGATGTGATGCTTTGATCACCTCTTTTTGCATTTTATTGCAATGTTGCAGTAGCCAATGAAATGTAATTCTGGCGTTTCAATTTTTCCTCTCATTAAGCCGTTTACTGATCAGATTAATTTACCTTATATTTTTATAGATTGGACTTTTACAAACACAGCGATACCACATATGTGTATTTTTTTTTCAATGGTGCAAATGGGGGTGATTTGAACTTGTGCTTTTTAATTTCTTCAGCAGATTCTCAGCTGTCAAGACACGTGGAATGAGGCCCCCCTGCAGGCGTATGTTATATGCAGCAGTCAGATTTTTTCAAATGGGTAAAAAATTGAGCTAAAAAAACCCAGAAAATAGTGACAGAAACCAGATTTTTTTTACAATGTTCAAGAATTACCGGTATTAAAAACAATAAAAAAAGTATACATGTATGTATGTATTTATTTAAACAAACTTTGAATATTATAAAATAAATTTGCTTTCTTTCACTATTTTCTGATACAATTTCTCTTATGTTTTTTTGGCTTTGGCTTTTGGAGATTTTTTTTTTATGTTGTTTATCATATCATAAATATTTTTTGTATTTATAAGAATTTTCTCCAGTAGTATGCAAGCGGCAAACTGTGTTCTCCAGTGGCAAGTCAATGCCAAAGCAGGTGTTGAGGTAGCACCCCAACAGTAAAACGTGTGCTCCGGTGGCATGTCAACGGCAAAGGTGTGCTTCGGTGACACGCCAACGGCAAAGGTGGGCTCCGGAGCCACGCCAACGGCAAAGATGGGCTCCGATGGCACGCCAATGGCAAAGATGGGCTCCGATGACACGCCAACGGCAAAGATGGGCTCCGGTGGCACGCCAACGGCAAAGATGGGCTCCGGTGGCACGCCAACGGCAAAGATTGGCTCTGGTGGTATGCCAGCGGCAAAAGTGTGCTCCGGTGGCACGCCAATGGCAAAAAGGCCAACGAGTGCACTCCGGTGGTATGCTATAAAGCCCAAGAATGCGCCTCAAAAATTCAAAGAGCCATCGCAGTAGCAGGCTAAAACGCCCAAGAGTGCATCCCGGTGGTAAGCAAAAAGGCCAAAGACTGCACCCCAGTAGCAGTTTAAAAAGCCCAAGAAAGCACCTTGATGCAAAGCAAAAAAGGCAAAGTGTGCAACCCGGTGGCAGGCTAAAAAGCCCAAGAGTGCGCCCTGTTGGTATGCAAAAAGGTTAAAAAGTGCACCAAAGTGACAAGATAAAAAACCTGAGAGTGTGGCCCCAGGGTATGCAAAAAAGGGGCAAAGGGGATTAACTCCAATTTTAAGTTTTTCCTTCATTTGATAATTTTTTAAACTTTTTTTGTACCTTTCACTGTCTGTTAGTTCCCTTGCCCTTCCCTGCGATCATGTGATCGCCTATGCTTTATAGTGCAATACAACTGTATTGCTGTATATAGTAAAAATCATTGTCCCCTACTAAACCCAGTTGCATGTTGGGCTTCAAACGAGTTTGGTTATGGCAGTCAATGAGGTCTTCAGCAGACTCCCAGCTACTATGGCAACCCATCGGCGCCCTATGATGGGCGCTTAGAACAGCGCACCCACATGTGGCAAGGTGTAAATACCGGAACTTCCTTGGCAGCACTGTCAATCATCATTGATGGAGACGGGGCATAGAAAACCAGTAGGTGGAACAGTGCACTGAGCTATTTAGGCACGCCAAGGCTGCATCAAGCACCCAAATTGGCATATTTGATAAAACTTCCATTTCTGCCAAACAGAGCCAGTGATTAGAACAGTAAAGGTGCGATATCTACAAGGTCTATATGCCCTACAAATCTGTGAGCTTCAAAAGAACCTGTCATGTCAAAAAATGCTATTAACTGCAGGTATTGGGTTAATCTATACGTCAATATATTCTGAAGCTGTGCGGCCAACGCACTGGAAGCGGGGCTGCCTGGAGGATATGAGCTCCGGCTATCATAGAGGTGCGACCGGTGCAGCTTCAGGCACCACTCAGTCCGTAGTGAGCTGCAGCTGTAACCACGCACCGGCACTGACCGACAGCCGGCTCTACAGGGCATCAGTGCAGTAACTGTAACATTATTAGCAGAAATAAAGATATACCTAAAGTTATACCTCTAAACAAAATGAAGCAGAAAATGAAACAGTTTATAAAAAAAATAAATAAAAAGATACCCAAAGGTCTGGGCAGGGTACCACATTACCCTTTATAACTGTTTGGGATGTTAGATTTGACATTGTAGCATTCAAACTTGAAGTAAAATTGCCAAGTGGGTCATCTGGAAGAGAAAATAATGCTTCATTAGTAGTAATTCAATATAAGTAACTAACTAAAGAAAAGTATATGACACATTTTCAACATTATTAAAATTTAAAGAGCAGCTCAGTTAACTAGTAAAAAGCCCAAGAGTGTGCCCCAGTGGTAAACAAAAAGGCCAAAGACTGCTCCTTGGTGACAGGCTAAAACTAGTATAGGCCACCTCCTAACTAGTGCCACTCGTTTGCACTTGCCTTGTCTCCCATTGGTCTCGGGGCTCGCCTGTACAGAATGTGAAGGTTGAAGCTGATCAATGGCTGCAGCGGTTACATTACGCCCCCTTTGGATTTTGATGACCGAATTTGGACACTGTAGCAAATGCATAGGCATGACTCCATACAAGGAGGTGAGTACAGGATTTTTTGTTCTTACCCTACCCCAGGTACATTGACGATAACTTTTAGGGAATACACCCTTTAATAGTTTAATACAAAATATACTTTATCAAAACTATATGAGTATTTTAGAGGTTTCACACCACTGTTCATTGAAAAGGCAACACCAAACCATTCATGGATGTCTATGGTGACAGATATTTAGAATTGAGAGTCCTCAGTGCTTGTGGTTCAACCACTGAGTACTCTCAATTCTAAATATTTTTCTATCTACTGGCTAAAGCCCCCGTCTCACATAGCGATATCGCTAGCGAGATCGCTGCTGAGTCACTAGTTTTGTGACGCAGCACCGAGCTCTCCAGCGATATCGCTGTGTGTGACATTCAGCGACGATCAGCCCCCCTGCTGGGTATCGCTGATCGTCGCTGAATGTCCTGGACATTTTTTTGATCGCTGGTCTCCCGCTGACAGGCACGCATCGCTGCGTGTGACAGGCGGGAGACCAGCGATCCGCTGGTAACCAAGGTACACAGCGGGTTTCAAGGCGCGGGGCTGTGCCTAGAAACCCGCTGTGTACCTTGGATACCAGCGCCCTGAAGCAGGGAGCTGGTAACCAAGGTACACAGCGGGTTTCCAGGCACCGCGCAGCGCCTGGAAACCCGATGTGTACCTTGGTTACCAGCTCCCTGCATCAGGGCGCTGGTATCCAAGGTACACTGCGGGTAACTAAGCGATGTTACCCGCAGTGTGGCTTGTACTGATCGCTGCCTGAGCTGCCTGTTTGGCAGCTCAGCAGCGATAATGTAGCGATACACCAGTGATCCTGATCGTTGTCGGGATCGCTGGTGTATTGCTATGTGAGACCCAGCCTTAACACGGTACTAAGATATACATCTTTACTGTATCAATATGGTGACAGATAGCATCCATCACAGTCATGTAGTAAAGATATTTAAACAGTAAGTGTGCTGTCCAATATTAGAAAAATATGGCTCATTGCTTCTGCTATTTTTATCTTGTCTATAGGTTTTGTGCAATTTTTAAACCTATAAAAGTGCCTGACAAATGGTATCTGTTGAGGAATTCATCAGACACATACTTATTTTCTTCTTCATATCAAGTTTACCAGCTGCATGACATTACTGTTTGTACTGGTTGGGTGGTTATCCACATTTAGTAAATATTGTACAGATTAGGACCGACCCCTGGACTATCATCCAGAAGATGAATTACCGTAAATAAAATAAATATTACACTAATATATTTCAGATGTGACTACATTTGAACACTTGAGCACCCAGATAGGGGCAGAGGAACACCTGTCAGCCCCTGCCCCGACATATGTGACTGCAGACTTGCGAATCTGCACTCCTCAAGCTGTGAGGATTCTTCAGTATCAGCGCCAGGAACGGCATTGCACGCAGTGTCAGGATTCACAAGTTTGCGTCACATAGATTGACTGAAGATTTGTTTTAGACTGGACAACCCCTTTAAAATGTTCTATCATTTTGGATGAGGGGGTATTATTGGGAGGGCACATTATTGGGAACAATTGTGGAAGGTGGCACAGTAAAGCCAGAGGCAACTGGGGGTATACATTAGGCAGAGGGGCAGTGTGGGGGATATTTTGGAGAAGGGGCAGTGTGGGGGGATATTGTGCAAAGGGGCAATGTGTGTGGGAGGTGGTATATTATGGAGGCCATTGTGAGGGGATATTTTGGAGAGGGGTAGTGTGAGGGGATATTTTGGAGAGGGGCAGTGTGAGGGGATATTTTGGAGAGGGGCAGTGTGAGGGGATATTTTGGAGAGGGGCAACATCGGAGAATATTTTGGAGGGGGAAAGTGTTGTGGGGGTTTGTGCAGGAAGCACAGCAATTATTTATTCTGGGGCGCAGCATGGTAGATATTGGTCCTCCTTAGTCAGATTTAATCTGGAATACTGTGTCCAGTTCTGGGAACCACATTTTCAAAAAGTCATAGAATAACTGAAGCATGTTCAGAGAAGAGCTACCAAGATGGTAAGTGGACTGCAAAGTATGTCCTATGAGGAACGGTAAAGGATATGAGAATGCTTAGCTTCCAAAAAGAAGGCTAAGAGGAGACTTAATAGCGGTCTGCAAATATCTGAAGAGATGTCACAGTGTAGAGGAATCATCCTTATTCTCATTTGCACATGGAAACATGAGAAGCAATGGAATGAAAATGAAAGGGAGAAGATACAGATTAGATATTAGAAAAAAAACTTATTGACAGTGAGGGTGATCAATGAGTGGAAAAGGCTGCCATGAGAGGTGGTGAGTTCTCCTTCAATGGAAGTCTTCAGAGGCTGGACAGACATCTGTGTGAAATGGTTATTGAATCCTGCATTGAGCAGGGGGTTGGACACGATGACCCTGGAGGTCAATGCCAAGTCTAACATTCTATGATTCTATATTGTTATTGGTCATTATCATAATTATTTTAAGCGAACCATGTCAGTAAGTGCTGCTGAAGATGGAGAAGAGGGAAGTCGGGAGAGATGACTTCTAGGCATGATATCTCATCATGGCAGACAAAAGGGATGGTAATGATTTCAATCAGAGAAGATGTCATCTATAAGGTACCTGGATGTAAATGTTTACTTGTAATAGAGCTTGCATCTCATCAGTGCTGCGGTTCCTATGTGGTTCGCAGTCTGATAATGGCTGGTGAGAACAACTCCCAGTATCTCCTTACAGTTGTTAAGGACATACTGGGAGTCGCAGCTTCATTCGATACAATTGTATATGAGCTGACCTGACATTGTAATTGATCGCTGTACTAAGCTTGGTGATTTATTCATGATTTATTCCTGTACTGACGGTTGTTCTGGCGCTGCATTCATGCACTGACCATGGTTCTGGCACTACTCTCATGTACTGACAGTGGTTCTGGAGCTGCATTCATATACTGACTGTGGTTCTTGTGCTACATTCATGTATTGCAGGTGGTTCTTTGGATTGCTTCACAAGGGCAATGTGACCCTTGAAACCAAAAACTGTTTTGCTTTGCACCCCTGACCTATAGCTTTGATATTCAAAACCAGAGTTCTCAAATACTTTCTCCCAACTCCACCATGGCCAAGCACATGTATATTTTAATAAATTATACATCCAAAATCCTACTCTCCTCCAATACTTGCCATTGTGGAAATGTAGAGCTGAAGAGAGATCCCTTCTGACATTAGATTGTCTGTTCATGTCAAAATTGACTGGTTTGAATGCTTTTCATGGAGTATATGGCCTGATCTACGGCATGGCATGTATGATAAAAGCCATGAGCCCGACTGACTGAAAGATGTACATCATTAAATTCTTAGAACCAATTTTGGTTGTCATATATATTTGCATTTAGGGATATGTGAAAATTGCACATGCATTTAGTGTGCACACAAATACAAATGAGAGAAGATCAGGACAGTTCACTCCAAAACACGCCGATTCCCTTTATGTGCAGATAAATCTATATAGTTTTTCTTCTTATAAATCAAACAGGTTGAACTTGTTGTAAGATGAATTACACAGTCAATTAAAAATGGTTTGCATGTATCAAATTGTGACATAAAATGAACTGAGAGATTGAATTGCAAATTACCCCGTAGCGCACATTGCAAGCCTGACCTTTGTGCTATTGTCTTAACAAGCAGAAAAGATCTTTTCAGGCCTGCAGTTACATTCTTTCCCAGGGACCAGAATAAACTCTCTGGCTGGCAAACAGCTATGGACAGATACCATGCAATGATTAATATGTTTTTGTTTTTTTTAATTAACACTACAACTTTACGATATTTCTGTAAGTACTTTTAAGCATTTTTTTTTCATTCCCTTTATTCAAATACTGATGAAACAAATCTTGATTAACATAAGCGCAAGCTTCTTTTCTCAGTTATGGTTGGCAGTGCACTAATTTTGCTGGACAAAGTTTCTGAACGCTACAGACACCAATGTCTTTTAATCAGGATCCAACACTACGAGACGAGGCAAACAAGCTAAGTCTTCACACTACAGCAGAACAATTCTTATTTAATATTTCGTGTGATGTCTACATATATTTGCCAAATCTTCTTTTCTAATGTTTATTATTTAAACTACAAACTGAAATAAAAATAGCAGGTCAGAACATTCTCAGGCATTGAAGATGGATTGTGAATCTTGTATTCAGATTTTGCAGCATGGCACAACTGTAACCAGAGTTGAATGTGGTTTGGTAAAGCACAAGTCACTGTTACTAGACTTCTCTGTTGAATAAGCACCAAAAAGCTGCGACAAACCCACCATATGACAATATGGGTTACCAGTATGTTTACTCACAGTTCACCAATAATGTGCAGACTCATACAGAAGTATTGTCCCATGCTTGTGTAGGAGAGAGAGCCCCCGCTGTGTGACCGGGCCGGTACCAAGGGGGCTGTCACTCAAGTTTCTAGGGGGGTAACTCCCGGGGAAGGAACTGCAGGACGAAGCAGAAACTGTTCTGGAAAGTACGGGGGCGGGGAGACTATAAAAGGAGCACAGGAGACCAGCAGGGGGCACTTGATGCAGAGGCAGACAAGAGGCAGGAAGGAGGAACCTGACGGGGATTGGGGAGCAGGACAAGGCCAGCAGCCATGCATGAGAAAGTACAGGGACTCACGTGACTCGGGAGAGGACGATCCCGAGCGGAGCGAAGAGGAAGCGGAACTCTGACACCTTCAGCCGCCACTGCCCCGCTCCAGCTCGCAGCTGCGGCCTGTACGCTGCCATCTGCGGCCGCCCCTGCCCCATTCCAGCCTGCGTCTGCGGCTTGTGCACTGTCACCTGCGGCCGCCACTGCCCTACTCCAGCCCACGGCTGCGGCCTGTGCGCTGCCACCCGCGGCCGCCGCTGCCCCGTTCCAGCCCACGGTTGTGGCCTGTGCAATGCCCAGCTCCATCCCGCGTCTGTGGCCTGCACGACAGGATCCGCGGCTGCCGCCACCTCGCCTCCGAGAGGGCAGGTTCTGACGCCGGGGAACTTCTCCAGTGCGTGTTGCGCCCCATCTGCACCTGGCGTAGGAACGCCCGAAGCCTACGAAGCTCCTCGTCGGCTGGGCCCAGCGACAAAGACGCTGAACGGACACCTCCCGGACAACAGCTCTGCCGGACATCAGAGAAGGATAAATGACACTCCGTTAACTGTTCATTATAGTTCTAGGACCTTTAGACGGCCATATCGCAGCCCTATAGTCGTTGGCCCCTGCCTAGTAGTCGTTTGCTCAGTTATTTGTGTATTATTGTATACTTTCCCTGCGAGGAGAACTACTGTTAGCTTACCAGTTATTCCGATAACCCCTATATAAAGGTTCAGTTTAAGCTTGCTCCGTCTCCGACTCGTCACTGCATGCCGCGTACCTGCGAATACCATACTTGTATTATCATTCTATAAAACCACTACTGGAATACTGTCTGTATGGTGTTTTCTGGGGGTTTTTTACATCTGGAATAAGTGTCCCATCTAAGGCTACTGTACAACTATGTGCTGCCCCATCTAAGGCTACAGTACAACCATGTGCTTCTCCATCTAAGGCTACTGTACAACCATGTGCTGCTCCATCTAAGACTTCTGTACAACCATGTGCTTCACCATCTAAGGCTATGGTACAACCATGTGCTGCCCCATCTAAGGCTACTGTACAACCATGTGCTTCACCATCTAAGGCTACGGTACAACCATGTGCTTCCCCATCTAAGGCTACTGTACAACCATGTGCTGCACCATCTAAGGCTACCGTAGAACTATGTGTTGCCCCATCTAAGGCTACCGTACAACTATGTGCTGCTCCTTCTAAGGCTACAATACAACCATGTGCTGCCCCATCTAAGGCTACTGTACAACCATGTGCTTCTCCATCTAAGGCTACCGTAGAACTATGTGTTGCCCCATCTAAGGCTACCGTACAACTATGTGCTGCCCCATCTATGGCTACGGTATAACTATTTGCTGCCCCATCTAAGGCTACTGTACAACCATGTGCTGCTCCATCTAAAGCTACGTTATAACTATGTGATGCCCCATCTAAGGCTACGTTATAACTATGTGTGCCCTATCTAAGGCTGCCAGACAACTATGTGTTGCCCCCATTTAAGGTTAATTTAGATCTATGTGTTGCCCCATCTAAGGCTAAGGTAAAACTACAGTGAAGTAAATAAGTATTTGATCCCTTGCTGATTTTGTAAGTTTGCCCACTGACAAAGACATGAGCAGTCTATAATTTTAAAGGTAGGTTAATTTTAACATTGAGAGATAGAATATCAAAAATAAAATCCTGAAAATCACATTGTATAAATTATATAAATGTATTTGCATTTTGCAGTGAGAAATAAGTATTTGATCCTTTTGGCAAAGAAGACTTAATACTTGGTGACAAAACTCTTGTTGGCAAGCACAGCAATCAGACGTTTTTTGTAGTTGATGACAAGGTTTGTGCACATGTCAGGAGGAATTTTGGTCCACACCTCTTTGCAGATCATCTCTAAATCATTAAGATTTTGAGGCTGTACCTTTTGAAACTTGGAGCTTCAACACCCTCCATAAATTTTCTATGGGATTAAGGCCTGGAGACTGACTAGGCCACTCCATGACCTTAATGTGCTTCTTTTTGAGCAACTCCTTTGTTGCCTTGGCTGTATGTTTTGGGTTACTGTCTTGCTGGAAGAGCCAGCCATGACTCATTTTTAATGTCCTGGTGGAGGGAAGGAGGTGGTCACTCAGGATTTTATGGTACATGGCTACATCCATTCTCCCATTGATGCGGTGAAGTAGTCCTGTGCCCTTAGCAGACAAACACCCCCAAAATATTATGTTTCCACCTCCATGCTTGACAGTGGGGACGGTGTTCTTTGGGTCATAGGCAGCATTTCTCTTCCTCCAAATCACGGCGAGTTAATGCCAAAGATCTCAATTTTTGTCTCATCTGACCACAGCACCTTCTCCCAGTCACTCACAGAATCATCCAGGTGTTCATTGGCAAACTTCAGACGGGCTTGCACATGTGCCTTCTTGAGCAGGGGGACCTTGCAGGCACTGCAGGATTTTAAACCTTCACGGTGTAATGTGTTATCAATGGTTTTCTTGGTGACTGTTGTCATAGATGACTTGGGATCATTAACAAGTTCCCCCCGTGTAGTTTTAGACTGATCTCTCACGTTCCTCATGATCAAGGATAGCCCACGAGGTGAGATTTTGCATGGTGCCCCAAATCGATGCCGATTGTAGGAAAATGGAAGAAATACAAATTGACTGTCAATGTCACCAACAGTTGTCTCCTTCTCACCCAGCGCCTTACTTATGGTTTTGTAGCCCAGTCCAGCTTTGTGCAGGTCTATGATCTTGTCCTTGACATCCTTAAAAAGCTCTTTGGTCTTGCCCATGTTGTAGAAGTTAGAGTCTGACTGATTAATTGAGTCTGTGGACAGGAGTCTTTTATAAAGGTGACTATGTAAGACAGCTGTCTTTTATGCAGGTAACGAGTTGATTAGGAGTATCTTACTGGTGTGTAAGAGCCAGAACTCTTAATGGTTGGTATGGGATCAAATACTTATTTCTCACTGCAAAATGCAAATAAATTTATATAATTTATACAATGTGATTTTCTGGATTTAATTTTTGATATTCTATCTCTCAATGTTAAAATTAACCTATCCTTAAAATTATAGACTTTTCATGTCTGTCAGTGAGCAAACTTACAGAATCAGCAAGGGATCAAATAACTATTTCCTTCACTGTATGTGCTGCCCCATCTAAGGCTACGGTACAACCATGTGCTGCCCCATATAAGGCTACCGTAGAACTATTTGCTGCATCGTCTAAGGCTACTGTAGAACAAAGCACAGTCCAAGAGATTGAAAAGAGTGTCACTTACTATCCCATAAACACACTTTTATTCTAAATATTCAAAACTTGTGTGAGGCAGTGACTGGTGAGGCGACACAGGCAAGCGGAGCCAAACAGCCAAGGCAGCTGAAAAGCCTGGCACCTGCAGCATACACAGCGGTCCAGTCGCCCACGGCAACAAGTCAGAGGAGGACTGGAGTGTTTAGTGACTGTAAATTGGGGGATATGGTTCCCGGCTGCGACCTGAAAGATATTGTGTACTGTGTAATGCTGTAAGTAGAACATTAACACGGAGGTGCAGTCGTCCACAGCAACTTGTCTCAAGAGGAGGACTGGCGTTTTTAGTGACTGTAATCCAGAGGATATGTGCCTGGCTGTGAACCAGTGGTTCACTGTCTTGTTCGCGGCTGCGATCCGAAGGTGGACTGTCCCGTTTCCCGGCTGCAAACCAAAGGATATTGTGTGCTGTGTTTTGCTTTGAACTTTGCTAGGTCACAGCCTCATCACTGCAGTGTGCTACCGCTGCACTACACTTGGTAAAAACATGGATGCAGGAGGATATGGGCAGTGCTGTGGACGACATCTGTTTTGCGTGTCAGAATGCTTCAACGGATCCACCTAAGGATTATTTGGTGCATGCCATGTACCAAAGTTGTTGTAACATCACATGGGAACCTACAGTTCTATTTTTAAAAGGATGATATTTACGTACAGTTCTACCGGCAGGGGCACCATCCACATACTTTCCGTGGACTTGTATTGTATATTTTGGATATGTAGGTCCTATGTAGACTTATGTGTCTCCACGGTAACAGACAACAAACACAATGTAGTCTTTTCCAGCATTTTTACTGTCTTTCATCTGTTATTTACCGCTTCGAAGTCTAACCACCCAAACTTGCATGAAAAAGTGGTCTTTTCTCTGATCTGTCATAGCAGATTTCCCCTTCTAACTAATGATGGGGCATTACCATGTATGTGAATCATCTTTTAAAATGTGTCTTTGTTGCTGGCAGAGCTAGGAGAAGTCAGAAAATTATGTTAGATCCCTGCTTCTCTGGTCTAGTCATCTGGGCGGGGCCACAGAATTGAACAGTCAAGGTTGTACCTGGGCTGGAATTACACCTACTCTCACTTGATGTCAGCTCAATTCACTACCATGTTTTTACAGCCTTTGCAGTTTAAAAAAAATACAGCTTAACTACACTGGCTTCTTTGGACTACTGAAAATATTGGAAGTCTATTTGCAAGGTGTGTGTGTATAGTCCAGAGCCTTTTAAGGGGTAGTCCACTTCATACATGTTCCCTTCATGAATGGCAGTTCAAAGAGGGGCATGTGACCGGACATGTCTATGGCCTCCTCCACTTGAGGAGTCTAGTCACACACTCCTCCATCTGCTGTTGTGAAAACTTGCAGCACTTATTGGTAAATGCCACTAAATCATGTCCCCTACACATTTGATTAAATTAACATTAAAGAGGTCAACCCTATGGCAAATAGAAGCCAGCCAGGCCATCACCTTATTGCCATAGGTTGGCCTTTTCGTACCGTCAGTGATCTACTGTTATTACTGCTATGGTTATAGGGGGGGTTACATCTAGATTTTGTTTTCAGCACAATGCAATACTATGTATAGACTACTCTGATGAAAAAAAATTATACCTGTATAAAAAGTGTCTGTAGAGAGTGTCTCCCAGTAGGGACATTTTTCTCCTTCTTTAGTGCAATAAAAAAAAAAATATAAACATTTTGTGGAATATTTCGATCCTTTGTTATTTAGTTGTATTTTTTGTGAAAAATCCTGAGCCATTGTACAAGCAGCAATGTCACCTTTACTGCACTGTATTAACTTCAAATAAAGACTGGTTATCCAAACTTGTAAAGGGGTGACGACATGGATTTATAGAGGTTATTAATGTGCGCTCTAATAAACCAACCCAATTAAATGCTATGAGGCCATGTTAAGCCCCAGTGGTTATGATTAAAAGATATTGTTGTCAGAATGGTTAGAGTAATGAAACTTTTCATCAGTTTTTAATTTGCTTTATCTAAACAAGTAACATTATTACCGTACTTTAAATTAGCTGAATCATGTATAAATCTCTTAGTTTCAAGAAACAATCAAAAACAGAAAAGATTAACTCTATGGGGAAAAATATATTGACTTGCTTTAGGGATGGACAAAATAAACACATTAACCCCTTCACCCCCAAGGGTGGTTTGCACGTTAA